>JACAGA010000053.1:521231-558159 GCA_029231665.1 Morus indica
AGGCCGAAATTCACTTGTTTTCATCAGTTTTGTTGGAAAAAAAATCGGAGAACTGTGCCTGAATACTGCCATAACTTTTGATCCAGAAATCGTTGCTGGGCCTATAATATACCAAATCGAAGCACTCATCAAGCTCTACAAATCTGGCGGGGCGAAACCCAACAACCAAATTATTTAGGCCGAAATTCACTTGTTTTCATCAGTTTTTGAAAAAAAAAAAATCGGAGAACTGTGACTGAATCCGGCCATAACTTTTGATCCAGAAATCGTTGTTGGGCCTATAATATACCAAATCGAAGCACTCATCAAGCTCCACGAATCTGGCGCGGTGAAACCCACCAACCAGATTTTTTAGGCCGAAATTCACTTGTTTTCATCAGTTCTGTTGAAAAAAAAATCGGAGAACTGTGACTGAATACGGCCATAAATTTTGATCCAGAAATCGTTGTTGGGCCTATAATATACCAAATCGAAGCACTCTTCAAGCTCTACAAATCTAGCGGGGCGCAACCCAACAACCCAATTTTTTAGGCCGAAATTCACTTGTTTTCATCAGTTTTGTTGGAAAAAAAATCGGAGAACTGTCACTGAATACTGCCATAACTTTTGATCCAGAAATCGTTGCTGGGCCTATAATATACCAAATCGAAGCACTCATCAAGCTCTACAAATCTGGTGGGGCGAAACCCAACAACCAAATTTTTTAGGCCGAAATTCACTTGTTTTCATCAGTTTTTGAGGAAAAAAAATCAGAGAACTGTGACTGAATCCGGCCTTAACTTTTGATGCAGAAATCGTTGTTGGGCCTATAATATACCAAATCGAAGCACTCTTCAAGCTCTACAAATCTGGCTGGGCGAATCACAACAACCAAATTTTTTAGGCCGAAATTCACTTGTTTTCATCAGTTTTGTTGGAAAAAAAATCGGAGAACTGTGACTGAATACGGCCATAAATTTTGATCCAGAAATCGTTGCTGGGCCTATAATATACCAAATCGAAGCACTCATCAAGCTCTACGAATCTGGCGCAGTGAAACCCACCAACCAGATTTTTTTAGGCCGAAATTCACTTGTTTTCATCGTTTTGGAGGAAAAAAATCAGAGAACTGTGAATGAATACGGCCATAACTTTTGATCCAGAAATCGTTGTTGGGCCTATAATATACCAAATCGAAGCACTCTTCAAGCTCTAAAAATCTAGCGGGGCGAAACCCAACAACCAAATTTTTTAGGCCGAAATTCACTTGTTTTCATCAGTTTTTAAGGAAAAAAAAATCGGAGAACTGTGACTGAATCCGGCCATAACTTTTGATCCAGAAATCGTTGTTGGGCCTATAATATACCAAATCGAAGCACTCTTCAAGCTCTACAAATCTAGCGGGGCGCAACCCAACAACCAATTTTTTAGGCCGAAATTCACTTGTTTTCATCAGTTTTGTTGAAAAAAAAATCGGAGAACTGTGACTGAATACGGCCATAAATTTTGATGCAGAAATCGTTGCTGGGCCTATAATATACCAAATCGAAGCACTCATCAAGCTCTACGAATCTGGCGTGGTGACACCCACCAACCAGATTTTTTAGGCCGAAATTCACTTGTTTTCATCGGTTTTGGAGGAAAAAAATCGGAGAACTGTGACTGAATACGGCCATAACTTTTGATCCAGAAATCGTTGTTGGGCCTATAATATACCAAATCGAAGCACTCTTCAAGCTCTACAAATCTAGCGGGGGCGAACCCAACAACCAAATTTTTAGGCCGAAATTCACTTGTTTTCATCAGTTTTTTGAGGAAAAAAATCGGAGAACTGTGACTGAATCCGGCCATAACTTTTGATCCAGAAATCGTTGTTGGGCCTATAATATACCAAATCGAAGCACTCATCAAGCTCTACGAATCTGGCGCGGTGAAACCCACCAACCAGATTTTTTGGCCGAAATTCACTTGTTTTCATCAGATTTTGTTGAAAAAAAAATCGGAGAACTGTGACTGAATACGGCCATAACTTTTGATCCAGAAATCGTTGTTGGGCCTATAATATACCAAATCGAAGCACTCTTCAAGCTCTACAAATCTAGCGGGGCGCAACCCAACAACCAAATTTTTTAGGCCGAAATTCACTTGTTTTCATCAGTTTTGTTGGAAAAAAAATCGGAGAACTGTGCCTGAATACTGCCATAACTTTTGATCCAGAAATCGTTGCTGGGCCTATAATATACCAAATCGACGCACTCATCAAGCTCTACAAATCTGGCGGGGCGAAACCCAACAACCAAATTATTTAGGCCGAAATTCACTTGTTTTCATCAGTTTATGAGGAAAAAAAATCAGGGAACTGTGACTGAATCCGGCCTTAACTTTTGATCCAGAAATCGTTGTTGGGCCTATAATATACCAAATCGAAGCACTCTTCAAGCTCTACAAATCTGGCTGGGCGAATCACAACAACCAAATTTTTTAGGCCTTGGAAAAAAAATCGGAGAACTGTGACTGAATACGGCCATAAATTTTGATCCAGAAATCGTTGCTGGGCCTATAATATACCAAATCGAAGCACTCATCAAGCTCTACGAATCTGGCGCGGTGAAACCCACCAACCAGATTTTTTAGGCCGAAATTCACTTGTTTTCATCGGTTTTGGAGGAAAAAAATCGGAGAACTGTGACTGAATACGGCCATAACTTTTGATCCAGAAATCGTTGTTTGGCCTATAATATACCAAATCGAAGCACTCTTCAAGCTCTACAAATCTAGCGGGGCGAAACCCAACAACAAAATTTTTTAGGCCGAAATTCACTTGTTTTCATCAGTTTTTGAGGAAAAAAAAATCGGAGAACTGTGACTGAATCCGGCCATAACTTTTGATCCAGAAATCGTTGTTGGGCCTATCATATACCAAATCGAAGCACTCTTCAAGCTCTACATATCTAGCGGGGCGCAACCCAACAACCCAATTTTTTAGGCCGAAATTCACTTGTTTTCATCAGTTTTGTTGGAAAAAAAATCGGAGAACTGTGACTGAATACGGCCATAATTTTGATGCAGAAATCGTGCCTGGGCCTATAATATACCAAACGAAGCACTCATCAAGCTCTACGAATCTGGCGCGGTGACACCCACCAACAGATTTTTTAGGCCGAAATTCACTTGTTTTCATCGGTTTTGGAGGAAAAAAATCGGAGAACTGTGACTGAATACGGCCATAACTTTTGATCCAGAAATCGTTGTTGGGCCTATAATATACCAAATCGAAGCTCTTTTCGAGCTCTACAAATATGCCTGGGCGAAATCCGCCAACCCAATTTTTTAGGCCGAAATTCACTTGTTTTCATCAGATTTGGAGGGAAAAAAAACGAAAAACTGTGACTGAATACGGCCATAACTTTTGATCCAGAAATCGTTGTTGGGCCTATAATATACCAAATCGAAGCACTCTTCAAGCTCTACATCTAGCGGGGGCGACCCAACAAGCCAATTTTTTAGGCCAAAATTCACTTGTTTTCATCAGTTTTGTTGGAAAAAAAATCGGAGAACTGTGACTGAATACGGCCATAAATTTTGATCCAGAAATCGTTGCTGGGCCTATAATATACCAAATCGAAGCACTCATCAAGCTCTACGAATCTGGCGCAGTGAAACCCACCAACCAGATTTTTTAGGCCGAAATTCACTTGTTTTCATCGTTTTGGAGGAAAAAAATCAGAGAACTGTGAATGAATACGGCCATAACTTTTGATCCAGAAATCGTTGTTGGGCCTATAATATACCAAATCGAAGCACTCTTCAAGCTCTACAAATCTAGCGGGGCGAAACCCAACAACCAAATTTTTTAGGCCGAAATTCACTTGTTTTCATCAGTTTTTGAGGAAAAAAAATCGGAGAACTGTGACTGAATCCGGCCATAACTTTTGATCCAGAAATCGTTGTTGGGCCTATAATATACCAAATCGAAGCACTCTTCAAGCTCTACAAATCTAGCGGGGCGCAACCCAACAAGCCAATTTTTTAGGCCGAAATTCACTTGTTTTCATCAGTTTTGTTGAAAAAAAAATCGGAGAACTGTGACTGAATACGGCCATAAATTTTGATGCAGAAATCGTTGCTGGGCCTATAATATACCAAATCGAAGCACTCATCAAGCTCTACGAATCTGGCGTGGTGACACCCACCAACCAGATTTTTTAGGCCGAAATTCACTTGTTTTCATCGGTTTTGTGAGAAAAAAATCGGAGAACTGTGACTGAATACGGCCATAACTTTTGATCCAGAAATCGTTGTTGGGCCTATAATATACCAAATCGAAGCACTCTTCAAGCTCTACAAATCTAGCGGGGCGAAACCCAACAACCAAATTTTTTAGGCCGAAATTCACTTGTTTTCATCAGTTTTTGAGGAAAAAAAATCGGAGAACTGTGACTGAATCCGGCCATAACTTTTGATCCAGAAATCGTTGTTGGGCCTATAATATACCAAATCGAAGCACTCATCAAGCTCTACGAATCTGGCGCGGTGAAACCCACCACCAGATTTTTTAGGCCGAAATTCACTTGTTTTCATCATTTTGTTGAAAAAAAATCGGAGAACTGTGACTGAATACGGCCATAAATTTTGATCCAGAAATCGTTGTTGGGCCTATAATATACCAAATCGAAGCACTCTTCAAGCTCTACAAATCTGGCGGGCGCAAAACCCAACAACCCAATTTTTTAGGCCGAAATTCACTTGTTTTCATCAGTTTTGTTGGAAAAAAAATCGGAGAACTGTGACTGAATACGGCCATAACTTTTGATCCAGAAATCGTTGCTGGGCCTATAATATACCAAATCGAAGCACTCATCAAGCTCTACAAATCTGGCGGGGCGAAACCCAACAACCAAATTATTTAGGCCGAAATTCACTTGTTTTCATCAGTTTATGAGGAAAAAAAATCAGGGAACTGTGACTGAATCCGGCCTTAACTTTTGATCCAGAAATCGTTGTTGGGCCTATAATATACCAAATCGAAGCACTCTTCAAGCTCTACAAATCTGGCTGGGCGAATCACAACAACCAATTTTTTAGGCCTTGGAAAAAAAATCGGAGAACTGTGACTGAATACGGCCATAAATTTTGATCCAGAAATCGTTGCTGGGCCTATAATATACCAAATCGAAGCACTCATCAAGCTCTACGAATCTGGCGCGTGAACCCACCAACCAGATTTTTTAGGCCGAAATTCACTTGTTTTCATCGGTTTTGGAGGAAAAAAATCGGAGAACTGTGACTGAATACGGCCATAACTTTTGATCCAGAAATCGTTGTTTGGCCTATAATATACCAAATCGAAGCACTCTTCAAGCTCTACAAATCTAGCGGGGCGAAACCCAACAACCAAATTTTTTAGGCCGAAATTCACTTGTTTTCATCAGTTTTTGAGGAAAAAAAATCGGAGAACTGTGACTGAATCCGGCCATAACTTTTGATCCAGAAATCGTTGTTGGGCCTATAATATACCAAATCGAAGCACTCTTCAAGCTCTACAAATCTAGCGGGGCGCAACCCAACAACCCAATTTTTTAGGCCGAAATTCACTTGTTTTCATCAGTTTTGTTGAAAAAAAAATCGGAGAACTGTGACTGAATACGGCCATAAATTTTGATGCAGAAATCGTTGCTGGGCCTATAATATACCAAATCGAAGCACTCATCAAGCTCTACGAATCTGGCGCGGTGACACCCACCAACCAGATTTTTTAGGCCGAAATTCACTTGTTTTCATCAATTTTGTTGAAAAAAAAATCGGAGAACTGTGACTGAATACGGCCATAAATTTTGATCCAGAAATCGTTGTTGGGCCTATAATATACCAAATCGAAGCACTCTTCAAGCTCTACAAATCTAGCGGGGCGCAACCCAACAACCCAATTTTTTAGGCCGAAATTCACTTGTTTTCATCAGTTTTGTTGGAAAAAAAATCGGAGAACTGTGCCTGAATACTGCCATAACTTTTGATCCAGAAATCGTTGCTGGGCCTATAATATACCAAATCGACGCACTCATCAAGCTCTACAAATCTGGCGGGGCGAAACCCAACAACCAAATTATTTAGGCCGAAATTCACTTGTTTTCATCAGTTTATGAGGAAAAAAAATCAGGGAACTGTGACTGAATCCGGCCTTAACTTTTGATCCAGAAATCGTTGTTGGGCCTATAATATACCAAATCGAAGCACTCTTCAAGCTCTACAAATCTGGCTGGGCGAATCACAACAACCAAATTTTTTAGGCCTTGGAAAAAAAATCGGAGAACTGTGACTGAATACGGCCATAAATTTTGATCCAGAAATCGTTGCTGGGCCTATAATATACCAAATCGAAGCACTCATCAAGCTCTACGAATCTGGCGCAGTGAAACCCACCAACCAGATTTTTTAGGCCGAAATTCACTTGTTTTCATCGGTTTTGGAGGAAAAAAATCGGAGAACTGTGACTGAATACGGCCATAACTTTTGATCCAGAAATCGTTGTTTGGCCTATAATATACCAAATCGAAGCACTCTTCAAGCTCTACAAATCTAGCGGGGCGAAACCCAACAACAAAATTTTTTAGGCCGAAATTCACTTGTTTTCATCAGTTTTTGAGGAAAAAAAAATCGGAGAACTGTGACTGAATCCGGCCATAACTTTTGATCCAGAAATCGTTGTTGGGCCTATCATATACCAAATCGAAGCACTCTTCAAGCTCTACATATCTAGCGGGGCGCAACCCAACAACCAAATTTTTTAGGCCGAAATTCACTTGTTTTCATCAGTTTTGTTGAAAAAAAAATCGGAGAACTGTGACTGAATACGGCCATAAATTTTGATGCAGAAATCGTTGCTGGGCCTATAATATACCAAATCGAAGCACTCATCAAGCTCTACGAATCTGGCGCGGTGACACCCACCAACCAGATTTTTTAGGCCGAAATTCACTTGTTTTCATCGGTTTTGGAGGAAAAAAATCGGAGAACTGTGACTGAATACGGCCATAACTTTTGATCCAGAAATCGTTGTTGGGCCTATAATATACCAAATCGAAGCACTCTTTCAGCTCTACAAATCTAGCGGGGCGAAACCCAACAACCAAATTTTTTAGGCCGAAATTCACTTGTTTTCATCAGTTTTTGAGGAAAAAAAATCGAGAACTGTGACTGAATCCGGCCATAACTTTTGATCCAGAAATCGTTGTTGGGCCTATAATATACCAAATCGAAGCACTCTTCAAGCTCTACAAATCTAGCGGGGCGCAACCCAACAACCCAATTTTTTAGGCCGAAATTCACTTGTTTTCATCAGTTTTGTTGAAAAAAAAATCGGAGAACTTTGACTGAATACGGCCATAAATTTTGATGCAGAAATCGTTGCTGGGCCTATAATATACCAAATCGAAGCACTCATCAAGCTCTACGAATCTGGCGCGGTGACACCCACCAACCAGATTTTTTAGGCCGAAATTCACTTGTTTTCATCAGTTTTGTTGAAAAAAAAATCGGAGAACTGTGACTGAATACGGCCATAAATTTTGATCCAGAAATCGTTGTTGGGCCTATAATATACCAAATCGAAGCACTCTTCAAGCTCTACAAATCTAGCGGGGCGCAACCCAACAACCCAATTTTTTAGGCCGAAATTCACTTGTTTTCATCAGTTTTGTTGGAAAAAAAATCGGAGAACTGTGCCTGAATACTGCCATAACTTTTGATCCAGAAATCGTTGCTGGGCCTATAATATACCAAATCGACGCACTCATCAAGCTCTACAAATCTGGCGGGGCGAAACCCAACAACCAAATTATTTAGGCCGAAATTCACTTGTTTTCATCAGTTTATGAGGAAAAAAAATCAGGGAACTGTGACTGAATCCGGCCTTAACTTTTGATCCAGAAATCGTTGTTGGGCCTATAATATACCAAATCGAAGCACTCTTCAAGCTCTACAAATCTGGCTGGGCGAATCACAACAACCAAATTTTTTAGGCTTGGAAAAAAAATCGGAGAACTGTGACTGAATACGGCCATAAATTTTGATCCAGAAATCGTTGCTGGGCCTATAATATACCAAATCGAAGCACTCATCAAGCTCTACGAATCTGGCGCGGTGAAACCCACCAACCAGATTTTTTAGGCCGAAATTCACTTGTTTTCATCGGTTTTGGAGGAAAAAAATCGGAGAACTGTGACTGAATACGGCCATAACTTTTGATCCAGAAATCGTTGTTTGGCCTATAATATACCAAATCGAAGCACTCTTCAAGCTCTACAAATCTAGCGGGGCGAAACCCAACAACCAAATTTTTTAGGCCGAAATTCACTTGTTTTCATCAGTTTTTGAGGAAAAAAAACGGAGAACTGTGACTGAATCCGGCCATAACTTTTGATCCAGAAATCGTTGTTGGGCCTATCATATACCAAATCGAAGCACTCTTCAAGCTCTACATATCTAGCGGGGCGCAACCCAACAACCCAATTTTTTAGGCCGAAATTCACTTGTTTTCATCAGTTTTGTTGAAAAAAAAATCGGAGAACTGTGACTGAATACGGCCATAAATTTTGATGCAGAAATCGTTGCTGGGCCTATAATATACCAAATCGAAGCACTCATCAAGCTCTACGAATCTGGCGCGGTGACACCCACCAACCAGATTTTTTAGGCCGAAATTCACTTGTTTTCATCGGTTTTGGAGGAAAAAAATCGGAGAACTGTGACTGAATACGGCCATAACTTTTGATCCAGAAATCGTTGTTGGGCCTATAATATACCAAATCGAAGCACTCTTCAAGCTCTACAAATCTAGCGGGGCGAAACCCAACAACCAAATTTTTTAGGCCGAAATTCACTTGTTTTCATCAGTTTTTAAGGAAAAAAAATCGGAGAACTGTGACTGAATCCGGCCATAACTTTTGATCCAGAAATCGTTGTTGGGCCTATAATATACCAAATCGAAGCACTCTTCAAGCTCTACAAATCTAGCGGGGCGCAACCCAACAAGCCAATTTTTTAGGCCAAAATTCACTTGTTTTCATTAGTTTTGTTGGAAAAAAAATCGGAGAACTGTGACTGAATACGGCCATAAATTTTGATCCAGAAATCGTTGCTGGGCCTCTAATATACCAAATCGAAGCACTCATCAAGCTCTACGAATCTGGCGCAGTGAAACCCACCAACCAGATTTTTTAGGCCGAAATTCACTTGTTTTCATCGGTTTTGGAGGAAAAAAATCAGAGAACTGTGAATGAATACGGCCATAACTTTTGATCCAGAAATCGTTGTTGGGCCTATAATATACCAAATCGAAGCACTCTTCAAGCTCTAAAAATCTAGCGGGGCGAAACCCAACAACCAAATTTTTTAGGCCGAAATTCACTTGTTTTCATCAGTTTTTAAGGAAAAAAAAATCGGAGAACTGTGACTGAATCCGGCCATAACTTTTGATCCAGAAATCGTTGTTGGGCCTATAATATACCAAATCGAAGCACTCTTCAAGCTCTACAAATCTAGCGGGGCGCAACCCAACAAGCCAATTTTTTAGGCCGAAATTCACTTGTTTTCATCAGTTTTGTTGAAAAAAAAATCGGAGAACTGTGACTGAATACGGCCATAAATTTTGATGCAGAAATCGTTGCTGGGCCTATAATATACCAAATCGAAGCACTCATCAAGCTCTACGAATCTGGCGTGGTGACACCCACCAACCAGATTTTTTAGGCCGAAATTCACTTGTTTTCATCGGTTTTGGAGGAAAAAAATCGGAGAACTGTGACTGAATACGGCCATAACTTTTGATCCAGAAATCGTTGTTGGGCCTATAATATACCAAATCGAAGCACTCTTCAAGCTCTACAAATCTAGCGGGGCGAAACCCAACAACCAAATTTTTTAGGCCGAAATTCACTTGTTTTCATCAGTTTTTGAGGAAAAAAAAATCGGAGAACTGTGACTGAATCCGGCCATAACTTTTGATCCAGAAATCGTTGTTGGGCCTATAATATACCAAATCGAAGCACTCATCAAGCTCTACGAATCTGGCGCGGTGAAACCCACCAACCAGATTTTTTAGGCCGAAATTCACTTGTTTTCATCAATTTTGTTGAAAAAAAAATCGGAGAACTGTGACTGAATCCGGCCATAACTTTTGATCCAGAAATCGTTGTTGGGCCTATAATATACCAAATCGAAGCACTCATCAAGCTCTACGAATCTGGCGCGGTGAAACCCACCAACCAGATTTTTTAGGCCGAAATTCACTTGTTTTCATCAATTTTGTTGAAAAAAAAATCGGAGAACTGTGACTGAATACGGCCATAAATTTTGATCCAGAAATCGTTGTTGGGCCTATAATATACCAAATCGAAGCACTCTTCAAGCTCTACAAATCTAGCGGGGCGCAACCCAACAACCCAATTTTTTAGGCCGAAATTCACTTGTTTTCATCAGTTTTGTTGGAAAAAAAATCGGAGAACTGTGCCTGAATACTGCCATAACTTTTGATCCAGAAATCGTTGCTGGGCCTATAATATACCAAATCGAAGCACTCATCAAGCTCTACAAATCTGGCGGGGCGAAACCCAACAACCAAATTATTTAGGCCGAAATTCACTTGTTTTCATCAGTTTTTGAGGAAAAAAAATCAGGGAACTGTGACTGAATCCGGCCTTAACTTTTGATCCAGAAATCGTTGTTGGGCCTATAATATACCAAATCGAAGCACTCTTCAAGCTCTACAAATCTGGCTGGGCGAATCACAACAACCAAATTTTTTAGGCCTTGGAAAAAAAATCAGAGAACCGTGACTGAATACGGCCATAAATTTTGATCCAGAAATCGTTGCTGGGTCTATAATATACCAAATCGAAGCACTCATCAAGCTCTACGAATCTGGCGCAGTGAAACCCACCAACCAGATTTTTTAGGCCGAAATTCACTTGTTTTCATCGGTTTTGGAGGAAAAAAATCGGAGAACTGTGACTGAATACGGCCATAACTTTTGATCCAGAAATCGTTGTTTGGCCTATAATATACCAAATCGAAGCACTCTTCAAGCTCTACAAATCTAGCGGGGTGAAACCCAACAACAAAATTTTTTAGGCCGAAATTCACTTGTTTTCATCAGTTTTTGAGGAAAAAAAAATCGGAGAACTGTGACTGAATCCGGCCATAACTTTTGATCCAGAAATCGTTGTTGGGCCTATAATATACCAAATCGAAGCACTCTTCAAGCTCTACAAATCTGGCTGGGCGAATCACAACAACCAAATTTTTTAGGCCTTGGAAAAAAAATCGGAGAACTGTGACTGAATACGGCCATAAATTTTGATCCAGAAATCGTTGCTGGGCCTATAATATACCAAATCGAAGCACTCATCAAGCTCTACGAATCTGGCGCAGTGAAACCCACCAACCAGATTTTTTAGGCCGAAATTCACTTGTTTTCATCGGTTTTGGAGGAAAAAAATCGGAGAACTGTGACTGAATACGGCCATAACTTTTGATCCAGAAATCGTTGTTTGGCCTATAATATACCAAATCGAAGCACTCTTCAAGCTCTACAAATCTAGCGGGGCGAAACCCAACAACCAAATTTTTTAGGCCGAAATTCACTTGTTTTCATCAGTTTTTGAGGAAAAAAAAATCGGAGAACTGTGACTGAATCCGGCCATAACTTTTGATCCAGAAATCGTTGTTGGGCCTATCATATACCAAATGGAAGCACTCTTCAAGCTCTACATATCTAGCGGGGCGCAACCCAACAACCAAATTTTTTAGGCCGAAATTCACTTGTTTTCATCAGTTTTGTTGAAAAAAAAATCGGAGAACTGTGACTGAATACGGCCATAAATTTTGATGCAGAAATCGTTGCTGGGCCTATAATATACCAAATCGAAGCACTCATCAAGCTCTACGAATCTGGCGCGGTGACACCCACCAACCAGATTTTTTAGGCCGAAATTCACTTGTTTTCATCGGTTTTGGAGGAAAAAAATCGGAGAACTGTGACTGAATACGGCCATAACTTTTGATCCAGAAATCGTTGTTGGGCCTATAATATACCAAATCGAAGCACTCTTCAAGCTCTACAAATCTGGCGGGGCGAAACCCAACAACCAAATTTTTTAGGCCGAAATTCACTTGTTGTCATCAGTTTTGGAGGAAAAAAATCGGAGAACTGTGACTGAATACGGCCATAACTGTTGATCCAGAAATCGTTGCAGGGCCAATAATATACCAAATCGAAGCACTCTTCAAGCTCTACAAATCTGGCGGGGCGAAACCCAACAACCTAATTTTTTAGGCCGAAATTCGCTAGTTTTCATCAGTTTTGTTGAAAAAAAAATCGGAGAACTGTGACTGAATACGGCCATAAATTTTGATGCAGAAATCGTTGCTGGGCCTATAATATACCAAATCGAAGCACTCATCAAGCTCTACGAATCTGGCGCGGTGAAACCCACCAACCAGATTTTTTAGGCCGAAATTCACTTGTTTTCATCGGTTTTGGAGGAAAAAAATCGGAGAACTGTGACTGAATACGGCCATAACTTTTGATCCAGAAATCGTTGTTGGGCCTATAATATACCAAATCGAAGCACTCTTCAAGCTCTACAAATCTAGCTGGGCGAATCACAACAACCAAATTTTTTAGGCCAAAATTCACTTGTTTCCATAAGTTTTGTTGAAAAAAAAATCGGAGAACTGTGACTGAATACGGCCATAAATTTTGATCCAGAAGTCGTTGCAGGGCCTATAATATACCAAATCGAAGCACTCATCAAGCACTACAAATCTAGCTCGGCGAAACCCACCAACTAGATTTTTTCGGCCGAAATTCACTTGTTTTCATCAGTTTTGCAGGAAAAAAATCGGAGAACTGTGACTGAATACGGCCATAAATTTTGATCCAGAAATCGTTGTTGGGCCTATAATATACCAAATCGAAGCACTCATCAAGCTCTACGAATCTGGCGCGGTGAAACCCACCAACCAGATTTTTGAGGCCGAAATTCACTTGTTTTCATCGGTTTTGGAGGAAAACAATCAGAGAACTGTGACTGAATACGGCCATAACTTTTGATCCAGAAATCGTTGTTGGGCCTATAATATTCCAATTCGAAGCACTCTTCAAGCTCTACAAATCTAGCGGGGCGAAACCCAACAACCGAATTTTTTAGGCCGAAATTCACTTGTTTTCATCAGTTTTTGAAGAAAAAAAATCGGAGAACTGTGACTGAATCCGGCCATAACTTTTGATCCAGAAATCGTTGTTGGGCCTATAATATACCAAATCGAAGCACTCTTCAAGCTCTACAAATCTAGCGGGGCGCAACCCAACAAGCCAATTTTTTAGGCCGAAATTCACTTGTTTTCATCAGTTTTGTTGAAAAAAAAATCGGAGAACTGTGACTGAATACGGCCATAAATTTTGATGCAGAAATCGTTGCTGGGCCTATAATATACCAAATCGAAGCACTCATCAAGCTCTACGAATCTGGCGCGGTGACACCCACCAACCAGATTTTTTAGGCCGAAATTCACTTGTTTTCATCGGTTTTGGAGGAAAAAAATCGGAGAACTGTGACTGAATACAGCCATAACTTTTGATCCAGAAATCGTTGTTGGGCCTATAATATACCAAATCGAAGCACTCTTCAAGCTCTACAATTCTAGCGAGGCGAAACCCAACAACCAAACTTTTTAGGCCGAAATTCACTTGTTTTCATCAGTTTTTGAGGAAAAAAAATCGGAGAACTGTGACTGAATCCGGCCATAACTTTTGATCCAGAAATCGTTGCTGGGCCTATAATATACCAAATCGAAGCACTCATCAAGCTCTACAAATCTGGCGGGGCGAAACCCCACAACCAAATTATTTAGGCCGAAATTCACTTGTTTTCATCAGTTTTTGAGGAAAAAAAATCATAGAACTGTGACTGAATCCGGCCTTAACTTTTGATCCAGAAATCGTTGTTGGACCTATAATATACCAAATCGAAGCACTCTTCAAGCTCTACAAATCTGGCTGGGCGAATCACAACAACCAAATTTTTTAGGCCGAAATTCACTTGTTTTCATCAGTTTTTGATGAAAAAAAATCGGAGAACTGTGACTGAATCCGGCCATAACTTTTGATCCAGAAATCGTTGTTGGGCCTATCATATACCAAATCGAAGCACTCTTCAAGCTCTACAAATCTAGCGGGGCGCAACCCAACAACCCAATTTTTTAGGACGAAATTCACTTGTTTTCATAAGTTTTGTTGAAAAAAAAATCAGAGAACTGTGACTGAATACGGCCATAAATTTTGATGCAGGAATCGTTGCTGGGCCTATAATATACCAAATCGAAGCACTCATCAAGCTCTACGAATCTGGCGCGGTGAAACCCACCAACCAGATTTTTTAGGCCGAAATTCACTTGTTTTCATCGGTTTTGGAGGAAAAAAATCAGAGAACTGTGACTGAATACGGCCATAACTTTTGATCCAGAAATCGTTGTTGGGCCTATAATATACCAAATCGAAGCACTCTTCAAGCTCTACAAATCTAGCGGGGCGAAACCCAACAACCAAATTTTTTAGGCCGAAATTCACTTGTTGTCATCAGTTTTGGAGGAAAAAAATCGGAGAACTGTGACTGAATACGGCCATAACTGTTGATCCAGAAATCGTTGCAGGGCCAATAATATACCAAATCGAAGCACTCTTCAAGCTCTACAAATCTGGCGGGGCGAAACCCAACAACCTAATTTTTTAGGCCGAAATTCGCTAGTTTTCATCAGTTTTGTTGAAAAAAAAATCGGAGAACTGTGACTGAATACGGCCATAAATTTTGATGCAGAAATCGTTGCTGGGCCTATAATATACCAAATCGAAGCACTCATCAAGCTCTACGAATCTGGCGCGGTGAAACCCACCAACCAGATTTTTTAGGCCGAAATTCACTTGTTTTCATCGGTTTTGGAGGAAAAAAATCGGAGAACTGTGACTGAATACGGCCATAACTTTTGATCCAGAAATCGTTGTTGGGCCTATAATATACCAAATCGAAGCACTCTTCAAGCTCTACAAATCTAGCTGGGCGAATCACAACAACCAAATTTTTTAGGCCAAAATTCACTTGTTTCCATAAGTTTTGTTGAAAAAAAATCAGAGAACTGTGACTGAATACGGCCATAAATTTTGATCCAGAAGTCGTTGCAGGGCCTATAATATACCAAATCGAAGCACTCATCAAGCACTACAAATCTAGCTCGGCGAAACCCACCAACTAGATTTTTTCGGCCGAAATTCACTTGTTTTCATCAGTTTTGCAGGAAAAAAATCGGAGAACTGTGACTGAATACGGCCATAAATTTTGATCCAGAAATCGTTGTTGGGCCTATAATATACCAAATCGAAGCACTCATCAAGCTCTACGAATCTGGCGCGGTGAAACCCACCAACCAGATTTTTAGGCCGAAATTCACTTGTTTTCATCGGTTTTGGAGGAAAAAAATCAGAGAACTGTGACTGAATACGGCCATAACTTTTGATCCAGAAATCGTTGTTGGGCCTATAATATACCAAATCGAAGCACTCTTCAAGCTCTACAAATCTAGCGGGGCGAAACCCAACAACCGAATTTTTTAGGCCGAAATTCACTTGTTTTCATCAGTTTTTGAGGAAAAAAAATCGGAGAACTGTGACTGAATCCGGCCATAACTTTTGATCCAGAAATCGTTGTTGGGCCTATAATATACCAAATCGAAGCACTCTTCAAGCTCTACAAATCTAGCGGGGCGCAACCCAACAAGCCAATTTTTTAGGCCGAAATTCACTTGTTTTCATCAGTTTTGTTGAAAAAAAAATCGGAGAACTGTGACTGAATACGGCCATAAATTTTGATGCAGAAATCGTTGCTGGGCCTATAATATACCAAATCGAAGCACTCATCAAGCTCTACGAATCTGGCGCGGTGACACCCACCAACCAGATTTTTTAGGCCGAAATTCACTTGTTTTCATCGGTTTTGGAGGAAAAAAATCGGAGAACTGTGACTGAATACAGCCATAACTTTTGATCCAGAAATCGTTGTTGGGCCTATAATATACCAAATCGAAGCACTCTTCAAGCTCTACAATTCTAGCGAGGCGAAACCCAACAACCAAACTTTTTAGGCCGAAATTCACTTGTTTTCATCAGTTTTTGAGGAAAAAAAATCGGAGAACTGTGACTGAATCCGGCCATAACTTTTGATCCAGAAATCGTTGCTGGGCCTATAATATACCAAATCGAAGCACTCATCAAGCTCTACAAATCTGGCGGGGCGAAACCCCACAACCAAATTATTTAGGCCGAAATTCACTTGTTTTCATCAGTTTTTGAGGAAAAAAAATCATAGAACTGTGACTGAATCCGGCCTTAACTTTTGATCCAGAAATCGTTGTTGGACCTATAATATACCAAATCGAAGCACTCTTCAAGCTCTACAAATCTGGCTGGGCGAATCACAACAACCAAATTTTTTAGGCCGAAATTCACTTGTTTTCATCAGTTTTGTTGGAAAAAAAATCGGAG
This sequence comes from Morus indica, assembly GCA_029231665.1. Classification (NCBI taxonomy): domain Eukaryota; kingdom Viridiplantae; phylum Streptophyta; class Magnoliopsida; order Rosales; family Moraceae; genus Morus; species Morus indica. The sequence continues at coordinate 537,802 of JACAGA010000053.1, forward strand.
AACTGTGACTGAATACGGCCATAAATTTTGATCCAGAAATCGTTGCTGGGCCTATAATATACCAAATCGAAGCACTCATCAAGCTCTACGAAACTGGCGCAGTGAAACCCACCAACCAGATTTTTTAGGCCGAAATTCACTTGTTTTCATCGGTTTTGGAGGAAAAAAATCGGAGAACTGTGACTGAATACGGCCATAACTTTTGATCCAGAAATCGTTGTTTGGCCTATAATATACCAAATCGAAGCACTCTTCAAGCTCTACAAATCTAGCGGGGCGAAACCCAACAACCAAATTTTTTAGGCCGAAATTCACTTGTTTTCATCAGTTTTTGATGAAAAAAAATCGGAGAACTGTGACTGAATCCGGCCATAACTTTTGATCCAGAAATCGTTGTTGGGCCTATCATATACCAAATCGAAGCACTCTTCAAGCTCTACAAATCTAGCGGGGCGCAACCCAACAACCCAATTTTTTAGGACGAAATTCACTTGTTTTCATAAGTTTTGTTGAAAAAAAAATCAGAGAACTGTGACTGAATACGGCCATAAATTTTGATGCAGGAATCGTTGCTGGGCCTATAATATACCAAATCGAAGCACTCATCAAGCTCTACGAATCTGGCGCGGTGAAACCCACCAACCAGATTTTTTAGGCCGAAATTCACTTGTTTTCATCGGTTTTGGAGGAAAAAAATCGGAGAACTGTGACTGAATACGGCCATAACTTTTGATCCAGAAATCGTTGTTGGGCCTATAATATACCAAATCGAAGCACTCTTCAAGCTCTACAAATCTAGCGGGGCGAAACCCAACAACCAAATTTTTTAGGCCGAAATTCACTTGTTTTCATCAGTTTTTGATGAAAAAAAATCGGAGAACTGTGACTGAATCCGGCCATAACTTTTGATCCAGAAATCGTTGTTGGGCCTATAATATACCAAATCGAAGCACTCTTCAAGCTCTACAAATCTAGCGGGGCGAAACCCAACAACCAAATTTTTTAGGCCGAAATTCACTTGTTTTCATCAGTTTTTGAGGAAAAAAAAATCGGAGAACTGTGACTGAATCCGGCCATAACTTTTGATCCAGAAATCGTTGTTGGGCCTATCATATACCAAATGGAAGCACTCTTCAAGCTCTACATATCTAGCGGGGCGCAACCCAACAACCAAATTTTTTAGGCCGAAATTCACTTGTTTTCATCAGTTTTGTTGAAAAAAAAATCGGAGAACTGTGACTGAATACGGCCATAAATTTTGATGCAGAAATCGTTGCTGGGCCTATAATATACCAAATCGAAGCACTCATCAAGCTCTACGAATCTGGCGCGGTGACACCCACCAACCAGATTTTTTAGGCCGAAATTCACTTGTTTTCATCGGTTTTGGAGGAAAAAAATCGGAGAACTGTGACTGAATACGGCCATAACTTTTGATCCAGAAATCGTTGTTGGGCCTATAATATACCAAATCGAAGCACTCTTCAAGCTCTACAAATCTGGCGGGGCGAAACCCAACAACCAAATTTTTTAGGCCGAAATTCACTTGTTGTCATCAGTTTTGGAGGAAAAAAATCGGAGAACTGTGACTGAATACGGCCATAACTGTTGATCCAGAAATCGTTGCAGGGCCAATAATATACCAAATCGAAGCACTCTTCAAGCTCTACAAATCTGGCGGGGCGAAACCCAACAACCTAATTTTTTAGGCCGAAATTCGCTAGTTTTCATCAGTTTTGTTGAAAAAAAAATCGGAGAACTGTGACTGAATACGGCCATAAATTTTGATGCAGAAATCGTTGCTGGGCCTATAATATACCAAATCGAAGCACTCATCAAGCTCTACGAATCTGGCGCGGTGAAACCCACCAACCAGATTTTTTAGGCCGAAATTCACTTGTTTTCATCGGTTTTGGAGGAAAAAAATCGGAGAACTGTGACTGAATACGGCCATAACTTTTGATCCAGAAATCGTTGTTGGGCCTATAATATACCAAATCGAAGCACTCTTCAAGCTCTACAAATCTAGCTGGGCGAATCACAACAACCAAATTTTTTAGGCCAAAATTCACTTGTTTCCATAAGTTTTGTTGAAAAAAAATCAGAGAACTGTGACTGAATACGGCCATAAATTTTGATCCAGAAGTCGTTGCAGGGCCTATAATATACCAAATCGAAGCACTCATCAAGCACTACAAATCTAGCTCGGCGAAACCCACCAACTAGATTTTTTCGGCCGAAATTCACTTGTTTTCATCAGTTTTGCAGGAAAAAAATCGGAGAACTGTGACTGAATACGGCCATAAATTTTGATCCAGAAATCGTTGCTGGGCCTATAATATACCAAATCGAAGCACTCATCAAGCTCTACGAATCTGGCGCGGTGAAACCCACCAACCAGATTTTTTAGGCCGAAATTCACTTGTTTTCATCGGTTTTGGAGGAAAAAAATCAGAGAACTGTGACTGAATACGGCCATAACTTTTGATCCAGAAATCGTTGTTGGGCCTATAATATACCAAATCGAAGCACTCTTCAAGCTCTACAAATCTAGCGGGGCGAAACCCAACAACCGAATTTTTTAGGCCGAAATTCACTTGTTTTCATCAGTTTTTGAGGAAAAAAAATCGGAGAACTGTGACTGAATCCGGCCATAACTTTTGATCCAGAAATCGTTGTTGGGCCTATAATATACCAAATCGAAGCACTCTTCAAGCTCTACAAATCTAGCGGGGCGCAACCCAACAAGCCAATTTTTTAGGCCGAAATTCACTTGTTTTCATCAGTTTTGTTGAAAAAAAAATCGGAGAACTGTGACTGAATACGGCCATAAATTTTGATGCAGAAATCGTTGCTGGGCCTATAATATACCAAATCGAAGCACTCATCAAGCTCTACGAATCTGGCGCGGTGACACCCACCAACCAGATTTTTTAGGCCAAAATTCACTTGTTTTCATCGGTTTTGGAGGAAAAAAATCGGAGAACTGTGACTGAATACAGCCATAACTTTTGATCCAGAAATCGTTGTTGGGCCTATAATATACCAAATCGAAGCACTCTTCAAGCTCTACAATTCTAGCGAGGCGAAACCCAACAACAAAACTTTTTAGGCCGAAATTCACTTGTTTTCATCAGTTTTTGAGGAAAAAAAATCGGAGAACTGTGACTGAATCCGGCCATAACTTTTGATCCAGAAATCGTTGCTGGGCCTATAATATACCAAATCGAAGCACTCATCAAGCTCTACAAATCTGGCGGGGCGAAACCCCACAACCAAATTATTTAGGCCGAAATTCACTTGTTTTCATCAGTTTTTGAGGAAAAAAAATCATAGAACTGTGACTGAATCCGGCCTTAACTTTTGATCCAGAAATCGTTGTTGGACCTATAATATACCAAATCGAAGCACTCTTCAAGCTCTACAAATCTGGCGGGGCGAAACCCAACAACCAAATTTTTTAGGCCGAAATTCACTTGTTTTCATCAGTTTTTGAGGAAAAAAAATCGGAGAACTGTGACTGAATACGGCCATAAATTTTGATCCAGAAATCGTTGTTGGGCCTATAATATACCAAATCGAAGCACTCATCAAGCTCTACGAATCTGGCGCGGTGAAACCCACCAACCAGATTTTTTAGGCCGAAATTCACTTGTTTTCATCGGTTTTGGAGGAAAAAAATCAGAGAACTGTGACTGAATACGGCCATAACTTTTGATCCAGAAATCGTTGTTGGGCCTATAATATACCAAATCGAAGCACTCTTCAAGCTCTACAAATCTAGCGGGGCGAAACCCAACAACCGAATTTTTTAGGCCGAAATTCACTTGTTTTCATCAGTTTTTGAGGAAAAAAAATCGGAGAACTGTGACTGAATCCGGCCATAACTTTTGATCCAGAAATCGTTGTTGGGCCTATAATATACCAAATCGAAGCACTCTTCAAGCTCTACAAATCTAGCGGGGCGCAACCCAACAAGCCAATTTTTTAGGCCGAAATTCACTTGTTTTCATCAGTTTTGTTGAAAAAAAAATCGGAGAACTGTGACTGAATACGGCCATAAATTTTGATGCAGAAATCGTTGCTGGGCCTATAATATACCAAATCGAAGCACTCATCAAGCTCTACGAATCTGGCGCGGTGACACCCACCAACCAGATTTTTTAGGCCAAAATTCACTTGTTTTCATCGGTTTTGGAGGAAAAAAATCGGAGAACTGTGACTGAATACAGCCATAACTTTTGATCCAGAAATCGTTGTTGGGCCTATAATATACCAAATCGAAGCACTCTTCAAGCTCTACAATTCTAGCGAGGCGAAACCCAACAACCAAACTTTTTAGGCCGAAATTCACTTGTTTTCATCAGTTTTTGAGGAAAAAAAATCGGAGAACTGTGACTGAATCCGGCCATAACTTTTGATCCAGAAATCGTTGCTGGGCCTATAATATACCAAATCGAAGCACTCATCAAGCTCTACAAATCTGGCGGGGCGAAACCCCACAACCAAATTATTTAGGCCGAAATTCACTTGTTTTCATCAGTTTTTGAGGAAAAAAAATCATAGAACTGTGACTGAATCCGGCCTTAACTTTTGATCCAGAAATCGTTGTTTGGCCTATAATATACCAAATCGAAGCACTCTTCAAGCTCTACAAATCTAGCGGGGCGAAACCCAACAACCAAATTTTTTAGGCCGAAATTCACTTGTTTTCATCAGTTTTTGATGAAAAAAAATCGGAGAACTGTGACTGAATCCGGCCATAACTTTTGATCCAGAAATCGTTGTTGGGCCTATCATATACCAAATCGAAGCACTCTTCAAGCTCTACAAATCTAGCGGGGAGCAACCCAACAACCCAATTTTTTAGGACGAAATTCACTTGTTTTCATAAGTTTTGTTGAAAAAAAAATCAGAGAACTGTGACTGAATACGGCCATAAATTTTGATGCAGGAATCGTTGCTGGGCCTATAATATACCAAATCGAAGCACTCATCAAGCTCTACGAATCTGGCGTGGTGACACCCACCAACCAGATATTTTAGGCCGAAATTCACTTGTTTTCATCGGTTTTGGAGGAAAAAAATAGGAGAACTGTGACTGAATACGGCCATAACTTTTGATCCAGAAATCGTTGTTGGGCCTATAATATACCAAATCGAAGCACTCTTCATGCTCTACAAATCTAGCGGGGCGAAACCCAACAACCAAATTTTTTAGGCCGAAATTCACTTGTATTCATCAGTTTTTGATGAAAAAAAATCGGAGAACTGTGACTGAATCCGGCCATAACTTTTGATCCAGAAATCGTTGTTGGGCCTATCATATACCAAATCGAAGCACTCTTCAAGCTCTACAAATCTAGCGGGGCGCAACCCAACAACCCAATATTTTAGGACGAAATTCACTGGTTTTCATCAGTTTTGTTGAAAAAAAAATCAGAGAACTGTGACTGAATACGGCCATAAATTTTGATGCAGGAATCGTTGCTGGGCCTATAATATACCAAATCGAAGCACTCATCAAGCTCTACGAATCTGGCGTGGTGACACCCACCAACCAGATATTTTAGGCCGAAATTCACTTGTTTTCATCGGTTTTGGAGGAAAAAAATAGGAGAACTGTGACTGAATACGGCCATAACTTTTGATCCAGAAATCGTTGTTGGGCCTATAATATACCAAATCGAAGCACTCTTCATGCTCTACAAATCTAGCGGGGCGAAACCCAACAACCAAATTTTTTAGGCCGAAATTCACTTGTTGTCATCAGTTTTGGTGCAAAAAAATCGGAGAACTGTGACTGAATACGGGCAGAAATGTTGATCCAGAAATCGTTGCAGGGCCAATAATATACCAAATCGAAGCACTCTTCAAGCTCTACAAATCTGGAGGGGCGAAACCCAACAACCCAATTTTTTAGGCCGAAATTCACTTGTTTGCATCAGTTTTTGAGGAAAAAAATCGGAGAACTGTGACTGAATTCGGCCATAACTTTTGATCTAGAAATCGTTGCTGGGCCTATAATATACCAAATCGAAGCACTCACCAAGCTATACAAATCTGGCGGGGCGAAACCCAACAACCCAATTTTTTAGGCCGAAAGTCACTTGTTTTGATCAGTTTTTGAGGAAAAAAAATCGGAGAACTGTGACTGAATACGGCCATAAATTTTCATCCAGAAATCGTTGCTGGGCCTATAACATACCAAATCGAAGCACTCATCAAGCTCTACGAATATGGCGCTGCGAAACCCACCAACCAGATTTTTTAGGCCGAAATTCACTTGTTTTCATCGGTTTTGGAGGAAAAAAATCGGAGAACTGTGACTGAATACGGCCATGACTTTTGATCCAAAAATCGTTGTTGGGCGTATTATATACCAAATCAAAGCACTCTTCAAGCTCTACAAATCTGGCGGGGCGAAACCCAACAACCAAATTTTTTAGGCCGAAATTCACTTGTTGTCATCAGTTTTGGAGGAAAAAAATCGGAGAACTGTGACTGAATACGGGCATAACTGTTGATCCAGAAATCGTTGCAGGGCCAATAATATACCAAATCGAAGCACTCTTCAAGCTCTACAAATCTGGCGGGGCGTAACCCAACAACCCAATTTTTTAGGCTGAAATTCAATTGTTTTCATCAGTTTTGTTGGAAAAAAAATCGGAGAACTGTGACTGAATACGGCCATAAATTTGGATCCAGAAATCGTTGCTGGGCCTATAGTATACCAAATCGAAGCACTCATCAAGCTCTGCAAATCTGGCGTGGCGAAACCCACCAACCAGATTTTTTAATCCGAAATTCACTTGTTTTCATCAGTTTTGGAGGAAAAAAATCGGAGAACTGTGACTGAATACGGCCATAACTTTTGATCCAGAAATCGTTGTTGGGCCTATAATATACCAAATCGAAGCACTCTTCAAGCTCTACAAATCTAGCGGGGCGAAACCCAAAAACCAAATTTTTTAGGCCGAAATTCACTTGTTTTCATCAGTTTTTGAGGAAAAAAAATCGGAGAACTGTGACTGAATACGGCCATAAATTTGGATCCAGAAATCGTTGCTGGGCCTATAATATACTAAATCGAAGCATTCATCAAGCTCTACGAATCTGGCGCGGTGAAACCCACCAACCAGATTTTTTAGGCCGAAATTCACTTGTTTTCATGGGTTTTGGAGGAAAAAAATCAGAGAACTGTGACTGAATACGGCCATAACTTTTGATACAGAAATCGTTGTTGGGCCTATAATATACCAAATCGAAGCACTCTTCAAGCTCTACAAATCTAGCTGGGCGAATCACAACAACCAAAATTTTTAGGCCAAAATTCACTTGTTTCCATAGTTTTGTTGGAAAAAAAATCGGAGAACTGTGACTGATTACGGCCATAAATTTTGATCCAGAAATCGTTGCAGGGCCTATAATATACCAAATCGAAGCACTCATCAAGCTCTACAAATCTAGCGCGGCGAAACCCACCAACCAGATTTTTTCGGCTGAAATTCACTTGTTTTCATCAGTTTTGCAGGAAAAAAATCAGAGAACCGTGACTGAATACGGCCATAACTTTTGATCCAGAAATCGTTGCTGGGCCAATAATATACCAAATCGAAGCACTCTTCAAGCTCTACAAATCTGGCTGGGCGAATCACAACAACCAAATTTTTTAGGCCGAAATTCACTTGTTTTCATCAGTTTTGGAGGAAAAAAATCGGAGAACTGTGACTGAATTCGGCCATAACTTTTGATCCAGAAATCGTTGCAAGGCCTATAATATACCAAATCGAAGCACACATCAAGCTCTACAAATCTGGCGGGGCGAAACCCAGCATCCAAATTTTTTAGGCCGAAATTCACTTGTTTTCATCAGTTTTTGAGGAAAAAAAATTGGTGAATTGTGACTGAATACGGCCATAACTTTTGATCCTGAAATCGTTGGTCGGCCTATAATATACGAAATCGAAGCACTCTTCAAGCTCTACAAATCTTGCGGGGTGAATCCCGACAACCCAATTTTTTAGGCCGAAATTCACTTGTTTTCATCAGTTTTGGAGGAAAAAAATCGGAGAACTGTGACTGAATTCGGCCATAACTTTTGATCCAGAAATCGTTGCTAGGCCTATAATATACCAAATCGAAGCACACATCAAGCTCTACAAATCTGGCGGGGCGAAACCCAACAACCAAATTTTTTAGGCCGAAATTCACTTGTTTTCATCAGTTTTTGAGGAAAAAAAATCGGAGAACTGTGACTGAATACGGCCATAACTTTTGATGCAGAAATCGTTGGTTGGCCTATAATATACCAAATCGAAGCACTCTTCATGCTCTACAAATCTTGCGGGGTGAATCCCAACAACCCAATTTTCTAGGCCGAAATTCACTTGTTTTCATCAGTTTTGTTGGAAAAAAAATCGGAGAACTGTGACTGAATACGGCCATAACTTTTGATCCAGAAATCGTTGCTGGGCCAATAATATACCAAATCGAAGCACTCTTCAAGCTCTACAAATCTGGCAGGGCGAAACGCACCAAACAAATTTTTTAGGCCGAAATTCACTTGTTTTCATCAGTTTTGGAGGAAAAAAATCGGAGAACTGTGACTGAATACGGCCATAAATTTGGATCCAGAAATCGTTGCTGGGCCTATAATATACTAAATCGAAGCACTCATCAGTCTCTACAAATCTAGCGGGGCGCAACCCAACAACCAAATTTTTTTGGCCGAAATTCACTAGTTTTCATCAGTTTTGTTGGAAAAAAAATCGGAGAACTGTGACTGAATACGGCCATAACTTTTGATACAGAAATCGTTGTTGGGCCTATAATATACCAAATCGAAGCACTCATCAGGCTCTACAAATCTGGCGGGGCGAAACCCAACAACCCAATTTTTTAGGCCGAAATTCACTTGTTTTCATCAGTTTTGTTGGAAAAAAAATCGGAGAACTGTGACTGAATACTGCCATAACTTTTGATCCAGAAATCGTTGCTGGGCCTATAATATACCAAATCGAAGCACTCATCAAGCTCTACAAATCTGGCGGGGCGAAACCCAACAACCAAATTATTTAGGCCGAAATTCACTTGTTTTCATTAGTTTTTGAGGAAAAAAATCAGAGAACTGTGACTAAAGCCGGCCTTAACTTTTGATCCAGAAATCGTTGTTGGGCCTATAATATACCAAATCGAAGCACTCTTCAAGCTCTACAAATCTAGCGGGGCGCAACCCAACAACCCAATTTTTTTGGCCGAAATTCACTTGTTTTCATCAGTTTTGTTGGAAAAAAAATCGGAGAACTGTGACTGAATACGGCCATAAATTTTGATGTAGAAATCGTTGCTGGGCCTATAATATACCAAATGGAAGCACTCATCAAGCTCTACAAATCTGGCGGGGCGAAACCCAACAACCAAATTTTTTAGGCCGAAATTCACTTGTTTTCATCAGTTTTTGAGGAAAAAAAATCGGGGAACTGTGACTGAATACGGCCATAACTTTTGATCCAGAAATCGTTGTTGGGCCTATAATATACCAAATCGAAGCACTATTCAAGCTTTACAAATCTTGCGGGGTGAATCCCAACAACCCAATTTTCTAGGCCGAAATTCACTTGTTTTCATCAGTTTTGTTGGAAAAAAAATCGGAGAACTGTGACTGAATACGGCCATAACTTTTGATCCAGAAATCGTTGCTGGGCCAATAATATACCAAATCGAAGCACTCTTCAAGCTCTACAAATCTGGCAGGGCGAAATGCACCAAACAAATTTTTTAGGCCGAAATTCACTTGTTTTCATCAGTTTTGGAGGAAAAATATCGGAGAACTGTGACTGAATACGGACATAAATTTGGATCCAGAAATCGTTGCTGGGCCTATAATATACTAAATCGAAGCACTCATCAGTCTCTAAAAATCTTGCGGGGCGAAACCCAACAACCAAATTTTTTAGGCCGAAATTCACTTGTTTTCATCAGTTTTGTTGGAAAAAAAATCGGAGAACTGTGATTGAATACGGCCATAAATTTTGATCCAGAAATCGTTGCTGGGCCTATAATATACCAAATCGAAGCACTCATCAAGCTCTACAAATCTGGCAAGGCGAAACCCAACAACCAAATTTTTTAGGCCGAAATTCACTTGTTTTCATCTGTTTTGGAGGAAAAAAATTAGAGAACTGTGACTGAATACGGCCATAACTTTTGATCCAGAAATCGTTGTTGGGCCTATAATATAGCAAATCGAAGCACTCTTCAAGCTCTACAAATCTGGCGGGGGGAAACCGAACAACCCAATTTTTTAGGCCAAAATTCACTTGTTTTCATCAGTCTTGTTGGAAAAAAAATCGGAGAACTGTGACTGAATACGGCCATAAATTTGGATCCAGAAATCGTTGCTGGGCCTATAATATACCAAATCGAAGCACTCATTATGCTCTACAAATCTGGCGGGGCGAAACCAAACAACCAAATTTTTTAGGCCGAAATTCAATTGTTTTCATCAGTTTTTGAGGAAAAAAAATTGGAGAACTGTGACTGAATACGGCCATAACTTTTGATCCAGAAATCGTTGTTGGGCCTATAATATACCAAATCGAAGCACTCATCAGGCTCTACAAATCTTGCGGGGCGAAACCCAACAACCAAATTTTTTAGGCCGAAATTCACTAGTTTTCATCAGTGTTGTTGGAAAAAAAATCGGAGAACTGTGACTGAATACGGCCATAAATTTTGATCCAGAAATCGTTGCTGGGCCTATAATATACCAAATCGAAGCACTCATCAAGCTCTACAAATCTGGCGCGGCGAAACCCAACAACCGAATTTTTTAGGCCGAAATTCACTTGTTTTCATCAGTTTTGGAGGAAAAAAATCAGAGAACTGTGACTGCATACGGCCATAACTTTTGATCCAGAAATCGTTGCTGGGCCAATAATATACCAAATCGAAGCACTCTTCAAGCTCTACAAATCTGGCAGGGCGAAACGCACCAAACAAATTTTTTAGGCCGAAATTCACTTGTTTTCATCAGTTTTGGAGGAAAAAAATCGGAGAACTGTGACTGAATACGGCCATAAATTTGGATCCAGAAATCGTTGCTGGGCCTATAATATACCAAATCGAAGCACTCATCAAGCTCTACAAATCTGGAGGGGCGAAACCCAACAACCAAATTTTTTAGGCCGAAATTCAATTGTTTTCATCAGTTTTTGAGGAAAAAAAATCGGAGAACTGTGACTGAATACGGCCATAACTTTTGATCCAGAAATTGTTGTTGGGCCTATAATATACCAAATCGAAGCACTCACCAGGCTCTTCAAATCTTGCGGGGCGAAACCCAACAACCAAATTTTTTAGGCCGAAATTCACTTGTTTTCATCAGTCTTGTTGGAAAAAAAATCGGAGAACTGTGACTGAATACGGCCATAAATTTTGATCCAGAAATCGTTGCTGGGCCTATAATATACCAAATCGAAGCACTCATCAAGCTCTACAAATCTGGCGCGGCGAAACCCAACAACCAAATTTTTTAGGCCGAAATTCACTTGTTTTCATCAGTTTTGGAGGAAAAAAATCAGAGAACTGTGACTGAATACGGCCATAACTTTTGATCTAGAAATCGTTGTTGGGCCTATAATATACCAAATCGAAGCACTCTTTAAGCTCTACAAATCTGGCGGGGCGAAACCGAACAACCCAATTTTTTAGGCCGAAATTCACTTGTTTTCATAAGTCTTGTTGGAAAAAAAATCGGAGAACTGTGACTGAATACGTCCATAAATTTGGATCCAGAAATCGTTGCTGGGCCTATAATATACAAAATCGAAGCACTCATCTAGCTCTACAAATCTGGCGCGGCGAACCCACCAACCAGATTTTTTAGGCCGAAATTCACTTGTTTTCATCAGTTATGCAGGAAAAAAATCGGAGAACTGTGACTGAATACGGGCATAACTTTTGATCCAGAAATCATTGCTGGGCCTATAATATACCAAATCGAAGCACTCTTCAAGCACTAAAAATCTGGCGGGGCGAAACCCAACAACCCAATTTTTTAGGCCAAAATTCACTTGTTTGAATCAGTTTTGGAGCAAAAAAATCGGAGAACAGTTACTGAATTCGACCATAACTTTTGATCCAGAAATCGTTGCTGGGCCTATAATATACCAAATCGAAGCACTCATCAAGCTCTACAGATCTGGCGGGGCGAAACCCAACAACCAAATTTTTTAGGCTGAAATTCAATTGTTTTCATCAGTTTTTGAGGAAAAAAAATCGGAGAACTGTGACTGAATACGGCCATAACTTTTGATCCAGAAATCGTTGTTGGGCCTATAATATACCAAATCGAAGCACTCATCAGGCTCTACAAATCTTGCGGGGCGAAACCCAACAACCAAATTTTTTAGGCCGAAATTCACTAGTTTTCATCAGTGTTGTTGGAAAAAAAATCGGAGAACTGTGACTGAATACGGCCATAAATTTTGATCCAGAAATCGTTGCTGGGCCTATAATATACCAAATCGAAGCACTCATCAAGCTCTACAAATCTGGCGGGGCGAAACCCAACAACCAAATTTTTTAGGCCGAAATTCACTTGTTTTCATCAGTTTTGGAGGAAAAAAATCAGAGAACTGTGACTGAATACGGCCATAACTTTTGATCCAGAAATCGTTGCTGGGCCAATAATATACCAAATCGAAGCACTCTTCAAGCTCTACAAATCTGGCAGGGCGAAACGCACCAAACAAATTTTTTAGGCCGAAATTCACTTGTTTTCATCAGTTTTGGAGGAAAAAAATCGGAGAACTGTGACTGAATACGGCCATAAATTTGGATCCAGAAATCGTTGCTGGGCCTATAATATACTAAATCGAAGCACTCATCAGTCTCTAAAAATCTTGCGGGGCGAAACCCAACAACCAAATTTTTTAGGCCGAAATTCACTTGTTTTCATCAGTTTTGTTGGAAAAAAAATCGGAGAACTGTGATTGAATACGGCCATAAATTTTGATCCAGAAATCGTTGCTGGGCCTATAATATACCAAATCGAAGCACTCATCAAGCTCTACAAATCTGGCAAGGCGAAACCCAACAACCAAATTTTTTAGGCCGAAATTCACTTGTTTTCATCTGTTTTGGAGGAAAAAAATTAGAGAACTGTGACTGAATACGGCCATAACTTTTGATCCAGAAATCGTTGTTGGGCCTATAATATAGCAAATCGAAGCACTCTTCAAGCTCTACAAATCTGGCGGGGGGAAACCGAACAACCCAATTTTTTAGGCCAAAATTCACTTGTTTTCATCAGTCTTGTTGGAAAAAAAATCGGAGAACTGTGACTGAATACGGCCATAAATTTGGATCCAGAAATCGTTGCTGGGCCTATAATATACCAAATCGAAGCACTCATTATGCTCTACAAATCTGGCGGGGCGAAACCAAACAACCAAATTTTTTAGGCCGAAATTCAATTGTTTTCATCAGTTTTTGAGGAAAAAAAATTGGAGAACTGTGACTGAATACGGCCATAACTTTTGATCCAGAAATCGTTGTTGGGCCTATAATATACCAAATCGAAGCACTCATCAGGCTCTACAAATCTTGCGGGGCGAAACCCAACAACCAAATTTTTTAGGCCGAAATTCACTAGTTTTCATCAGTGTTGTTGGAAAAAAAATCGGAGAACTGTGACTGAATACGGCCATAAATTTTGATCCAGAAATCGTTGCTGGGCCTATAATATACCAAATCGAAGCACTCATCAAGCTCTACAAATCTGGCGCGGCGAAACCCAACAACCGAATTTTTTAGGCCGAAATTCACTTGTTTTCATCAGTTTTGGAGGAAAAAAATCAGAGAACTGTGACTGCATACGGCCATAACTTTTGATCCAGAAATCGTTGCTGGGCCAATAATATACCAAATCGAAGCACTCTTCAAGCTCTACAAATCTGGCAGGGCGAAACGCACCAAACAAATTTTTTAGGCCGAAATTCACTTGTTTTCATCAGTTTTGGAGGAAAAAAATCGGAGAACTGTGACTGAATACGGCCATAAATTTGGATCCAGAAATCGTTGCTGGGCCTATAATATACCAAATCGAAGCACTCATCAAGCTCTACAAATCTGGATTGACGAAACCCAACAACCAAATTTTTTAGGCCGAAATTCAATTGTTTTCATCAGTTTTTGAGGAAAAAAAATCGGAGAACTGTGACTGAATACGGCCATAACTTTTGATCCAGAAATTGTTGTTGGGCCTATAATATACCAAATCGAAGCACTCACCAGGCTCTTCAAATCTTGCGGGGCGAAACCCAACAACCAAATTTTTTAGGCCGAAATTCACTTGTTTTCATCAGTCTTGTTGGAAAAAAAATCGGAGAACTGTGACTGAATACGGCCATAAATTTTGATCCAGAAATCGTTGCTGGGCCTATAATATACCAAATCGAAGCACTCATCAAGCTCTACAAATCTGGAGGGACGAAACCCAACAACCAAATTTTTTAGGCCGAAATTCAATTGTTTTCATCAGTTTTTGAGGAAAAAAAATCGGAGAACTGTGACTGAATACGGCCATAACTTTTGATCCAGAAATTGTTGTTGGGCCTATAATATACCAAATCGAAGCACTCACCAGGCTCTTCAAATCTTGCGGGGCGAAACCCAACAACCAAATTTTTTAGGCCGAAATTCACTTGTTTTCATCAGTCTTGTTGGAAAAAAAATCGGAGAACTGTGACTGAATACGGCCATAAATTTTGATCCAGAAATCGTTGCTGGGCCTATAATATACCAAATCGAAGCACTCATCAAGCTCTACAAATCTGGCGCGCCGAAACCCAACAACCAAATTTTTTAGGCCGAAATTCACTTGTTTTCATCAGTTTTGGAGGAAAAAAATCAGAGAACTGTGACTGAATACGGCCATAACTTTTGATCTAGAAATCGTTGTTGGGCCTATAATATACCAAATCGAAGCACTCTTTAAGCTCTACAAATCTGGCGGGGCGAAACCGAACAACCCAATTTTTTAGGCCGAAATTCACTTGTTTTCATAAGTCTTGTTGGAAAAAAAATCGGAGAACTGTGACTGAATACGTCCATAAATTTGGATCCAGAAATCGTTGCTGGGCCTATAATATACAAAATCGAAGCACTCATCTAGCTCTACAAATCTGGCGCGGCGAACCCACCAACCAGATTTTTTAGGCCGAAATTCACTTGTTTTCATCAGTTATGGAGGAAAAAAATCGGAGAACTGTGACTGAATACGGGCATAACTTTTGATCCAGAAATCATTGCTGGGCCTATAATATACCAAATCGAAGCACTCTTCAAGCACTAAAAATCTGGCGGGGCGAAACCCAACAACCCAATTTTTTAGGCCAAAATTCACTTGTTTGCATCAGTTTTGGAGCAAAAAAATCGGAGAACAGTTACTGAATTCGACCATAACTTTTGATCCAGAAATCGTTGCTGGGCCTATAATATACCAAATCGAAGCACTCATCAAGCTCTACAGATCTGGCGGGGCGAAACCCAACAACCAAATTTTTTAGGCTGAAATTCAATTGTTTTCATCAGTTTTTGAGGAAAAAAAATCGGAGAACTGTGACTGAATACGGCCATAACTTTTGATCCAGAAATCGTTGTTGGGCCTATAATATACCAAATCGAAGCACTCATCAGGCTCTACAAATCTTGCGGGGCGAAACCCAACAACCAAATTTTTTAGGCCGAAATTCACTAGTTTTCATCAGTGTTGTTGGAAAAAAAATCGGAGAACTGTGACTGAATACGGCCATAAATTTTGATCCAGAAATCGTTGCTGGGCCTATAATATACCAAATCGAAGCACTCATCAAGCTCTACAAATCTGGCGGGGCGAAACCCAACAACCAAATTTTTTAGGCCGAAATTCACTTGTTTTCATCAGTTTTGGAGGAAAAAAATCAGAGAACTGTGACTGCATACGGCCATAACTTTTGATCCAGAAATCGTTGCTGGGCCAATAATATACCAAATCGAAGCACTCTTCAAGCTCTACAAATCTGGCAGGGCGAAACGCACCAAACAAATTTTTTAGGCCGAAATTCACTTGTTTTCATCAGTTTTGGAGGAAAAAAATCGGAGAACTGTGACTGAATACGGCCATAAATTTGGATCCAGAAATCGTTGCTGGGCCTATAATATACTAAATCGAAGCACTCATCAGTCTCTACAAATCTTGCGGGGCGAAACCCAACAACCAAATTTTTTAGGCCGAAATTCACTTGTTTTCATCAGTTTTGTTGGAAAAAAAATCGGAGAACTGTGACTGAATACGGCCATAAATTTTGATCCAGAAATCGTTGCTGGGCCTATAATATACCAAATCGAAGCACTCATCAAGCTCTACAAATCTGGCAAGGCGAAACCCAACAACCAAATTTTTTAGGCCGAAATTCACTTGTTTTCATCTGTTTTGGAGGAAAAAAATTAGAGAACTGTGACTGAATACGGCCATAACTTTTGATCCAGAAATCGTTGTTGGGCCTATAATATAGCAAATCGAAGCACTCTTCAAGCTCTACAAATCTGGCGGGGGGAAACCGAACAACCCAATTTTTTAGGCCAAAATTCACTTGTTTTCATCAGTCTTGTTGGAAAAAAAACGGAGAACTGTGACTGAATACGGCCATAAATTTTGATCCAGAAATCGTTGCTGGGCCTATAATATACCAAATCGAAGCACTCATTATGCTCTACAAATCTGGCGGGGCGAAACCAAACAACCAAATTTTTTAGGCCGAAATTCAATTGTTTTCATCAGTTTTTGAGGAAAAAAAATTGGAGAACTGTGACTGAATACGGCCATAACTTTTGATCCAGAAATAGTTGTTGGGCCTATAATATACCAAATCGAAGCACTCATCAGGCTCTACAAATCTTGCGGGGCGAAACCCAACAACCAAATTTTTTAGGCCGAAATTCACTAGTTTTCATCAGTGTTGTTGGAAAAAAAATCGGAGAACTGTGACTGAATACGGCCATAAATTTTGATCCAGAAATCGTTGCTGGGCCTATAATATACCAAATCGAAGCACTCATCAAGCTCTACAAATCTGGCGCGGCGAAACCCAACAACCGAATTTTTTAGGCCGAAATTCACTTGTTTTCATCAGTTTTGGAGGAAAAAAATCAGAGAACTGTGACTGCATACGGCCATAACTTTTGATCCAGAAATCGTTGCTGGGCCAATAATATACCAAATCGAAGCACTCTTCAAGCTCTACAAATCTGGCAGGGCGAAACGCACCAAACAAATTTTTTAGGCCGAAATTCACTTGTTTTCATCAGTTTTGGAGGAAAAAAATCGGAGAACTGTGACTGAATACGGCCATAAATTTTGATCCAGAAATCGTTGCTGGGCCTATAATATACCAAATCGAAGCACTCATCAAGCTCTACAAATCTGGATTGACGAAACCCAACAACCAAATTTTTTAGGCCGAAATTCAATTGTTTTCATCAGTTTTTGAGGAAAAAAAATCGGAGAACTGTGACTGAATACGGCCATAACTTTTGATCCAGAAATTGTTGTTGGGCCTATAATATACCAAATCGAAGCACTCATCAAGCTCTACAAATCTTGCGGGGCGAAACCCAACAACCAAATTTTTTAGGCCGAAATTCACTTGTTTTCATCAGTCTTGTTGGAAAAAAAATCGGAGAACTGTGACTGAATACGGCCATAAATTTTGATCCAGAAATCGTTGCTGGGCCTATAATATACCAAATCGAAGCACTCATCAAGCTCTACAAATCTGGAGGGACGAAACCAACAACCAAATTTTTTAGGCCGAAATTCAATTGTTTTCATCAGTTTTTGAGGAAAAAAAATCGGAGAACTGTGACTGAATACGGCCATAACTTTTGATCCAGAAATTGTTGTTGGGCCTATAATATACCAAATCGAAGCACTCACCAGGCTCTTCAAATCTTGCGGGGCGAAACCCAACAACCAAATTTTTTAGGCCGAAATTCACTTGTTTTCATCAGTCTTGTTGGAAAAAAAATCGGAGAACTGTGACTGAATACGGCCATAAATTTTGATCCAGAAATCGTTGCTGGGCCTATAATATACCAAATCGAAGCACTCATCAAGCTCTACAAATCTGGCGCGGCGAAACCCAACAACCAAATTTTTTAGGCCGAAATTCACTTGTTTTCATCAGTTTTGGAGGAAAAAAATCAGAGAACTGTGACTGAATACGGCCATAACTTTTGATCCAGAAATCGTTGTTGGGCCTATAATATACCAAATCGAAGCACTCTTTAAGCTCTACAAATCTGGGGGGGCGAAACCGAACAACCCAATTTTTTAGGCCGAAATTCACTTGTTTTCATAAGTCTTGTTGGAAAAAAATCGGAGAACTGTGACTGAATACGTCCATAAATTTGGATCCAGAAATCGTTGCTGGGCCTATAATATACAAAATCGAAGCACTCATCTAGCTCTACAAATCTGGCGCGGCGAACCCACCAACCAGATTTTTTAGGCCGAAATTCACTTGTTTTCATCAGTTATGCAGGAAAAAAATCGGAGAACTGTGACTGAATACGGGCATAACTTTTGATCCAGAAATCATTGCTGGGCCTATAATATACCAAATCGAAGCACTCTTCAAGCACTAAAAATCTGGCGGGGCGAAACCCAACAACCCAATTTTTTAGGCCAAAATTCACTTGTTTGCATCAGTTTTGGAGCAAAAAAATCGGAGAACAGTTACTGAATTCGACCATAACTTTTGATCCAGAAATCGTTGCTGGGCCTATAATATACCAAATCGAAGCACTCATCAAGCTCTACAGATCTGGCGGGGCGAAACCCAACAACCAAATTTTTTAGGCTGAAATTCAATTGTTTTCATCAGTTTTTGAGGAAAAAAAATCGGAGAACTGTGACTGAATACGGCCATAACTTTTGATCCAGAAATCGTTGTTGGGCCTATAATATACCAAATCGAAGCACTCATCAGGCTCTACAAATCTTGCGGGGCGAAACCCAACAACCAAATTTTTTAGGCCGAAATTCACTAGTTTTCATCAGTGTTGTTGGAAAAAAAATCGGAGAACTGTGACTGAATACGGCCATAACTTTTGATCCAGAAATCGTTGCTGGGCCTATAATATACCAAATCGAAGCACTCTTCAAGCTCTACAAATCTGGCGCGGCGAAACCCAACAACCCAATTTTTTAGGCCGAAATTCACTTGTTTTCATCAGTTTTGGAGGAAAAAATCAGAGAACTGTGACTGAATACGGCCATAACTTTTGATCCAGAAATCGTTGCTGGGCCTATAATATACCAAATCGAAGCACTCTTCAAGCTCTACAAATCTGGAGCGGCGAAACCCAACAACCCAATTTTTTAGGCCGAAATTCACTTGTTTTCATCAGTTTTGGAGGAAAAAAAATCGGAGAACTGTGACTGAATACGGCCATAATTTTGATCCAGAAATCGTTGCTGGCCTATAATATACCAAATCGAAGCACTCATCAAGCTCTACAAATCTGGAGGGGCGAACCCAACAACCAAATTTTTTAGGCCGAAATTCAATTGTTTTCATCAGTTTTTGAGGAAAAAAAATCGGAGAACTGTGACTGAATACGGCCATAACTTTTGATCCAAAATTGTTGTTGGCTATAATATACCAAATCGAAGCACTCACCAGGCTCTTCAAATCTTGCGGGGCGAAACCCAACAACCAAATTTTTTAGGCCGAAATTCACTTGTTTTCATCAGTCTTGTTGGAAAAAAAATCGGAGAACTGTGACTGAATACGACCATAAATTTTGATCCAAAATCGTTGCTGGGCCTATAATATACCAAATCGAAGCAACTCATCAAGCTCTACAAATCTTGCGCGGCGAATCCCAACCAACCAATTTTTAGGCCGAAATTCACTTGTTTTCATCAGTTTTGGAGGAAAAAAATCAGAGAACTGTGACTGAATACGGCCATAACTTTTGATCCAGAAATCGTTGTTGGGCCTATAATATACCAAATCGAAGCACTATTCAAGCTCTACAAATCTTGCGGGGTGAATCCCAACAACCCAATTTTCTAGGCCGAAATTCACTTGTTTTCATCAGTTTTATTGGAAAAAAAATCGGAGAACTGTGACTGAATACGGCCATAACTTTTGATCCAGAAATCGTTGCTGGGCCAATAATATACCAAATCGAAGCACTCTTCAAGCTCTACAAATCTGGCAGGGCGAAATGCACCAAACAAATTTTTTAGGCCGAAATTCACTTGTTTTCATCAGTTTTGGAGGAAAAATATCGGAGAACTGT
>JACAGA010000053.1:558259-611898 GCA_029231665.1 Morus indica
GGCCTATAATATACCAAATCGAAGCACGTTTCAAGCTCTACAAATCTAGGGGGGTGAATCCCACCAACCCAATTTTTTTAGGACAAAATTCACTTGTTTTCATCAGTTTTGGAGGAAAAAAACCAGAGAACTGTGACTGAATACGGCCATAACTTTTGATCCAGAAATCGTTGCTGCGCCTATAATATACCAAATCGAAGCACTCTTCAAGATCTACAAATCTGGCGCGGCGAAACTCAACAACCCAATTTTTTAGGCCGAAATTCACTTGTTTTCATCAGTTTTGTTGGAAAAAAAATCGGAGACTGTGACTGAATACGACCATAAATTTTGATCCAGAAACATCCGTTGCTGGACCAATAATATACAAAATCGAAGCACTCATTAAGCTCTACAAATCTGGTGCGGCGAAACCCAACAACTAGATTTTTTAGGCCGAAATCACTTGTTTTCATCAGTTATTTGAGGAAAAAATCGAGAACTGTGCTGATACGGCCATAACTTTTGATCCAGAAATCGTTGCTGGGCCTATAATATACCAAATCGAAGCACTCTTCAAGCTCTAGAAATCTAGTGGGGCGAAACCCAACAACCAAATTTTTTAGGCCGAAATTCAATTGTTTTCATCAGTTTTTGAGGAAAAAAAATCGGAGAACTGTGACTGAATACGGCCATAACTTTTGATCCAGAAATCGTTGCTGGGCTAATAATATACCAAATCGAAGCACTCTTCAAGCTCTACAAAATCTCGAGGGGCGAAACCCAACAACCCAATTTTTTAGGCCGAAATTCACTTGTTTTCATCAGTTTTGGAGGAAAAAAATCGGAGAACTGTGACTGAATACGGGCATAACTTTTGATCCAGAAATCGTTGCTGGGCCAATAATATACCAAATCGAAGCACTCTTCAAGCTCTACAAATCTGGTAGGGCGAAACCCAACAACCAAATTTTTAGGCCGAAATTCACTTGTTTTCATCAGTTTTTGAGGAAAAAAAATCGGAGAACTGTGACTGAATACGGCCATAACTTTTGATCCAGAAATCGTTGTTGGGCCTATAATATACCAAATCGAAGCACTCTTCAAGCTCTACAAATCTAGCGGGACGAAACCCAACAACCCAATTTTTTAGGCCGAAATTCACTTGTTTTCATCAGTTTTGTTGGAAAAAAAATCGGAGAACTGTGACTGAATACGACCATAAATTTTGATCCAGAAATCGTTGCTGGGCCTATAATATACAAAATCGAAGCACTCATTAAGCACTACAAATCTAGTGCGGCGAAACCCACCAACCAGATTTTTTAGGCCGAAAATCACTTGTTTTCATCAGTTTTGGAGGAAAAAAATCGGAGAACTGTGACTGAATACGGGCATAACTTTTGATCCAGAAATCGTTGCTGGGCCAATAATATACCAAATCGAAGCACTCTTCAAGCTCTACAAATCTGGTAGGGCAAAACCCAACAACCCAATTTTTTAGGCTGAAATTCACTTGTTTCCATCAGTTTTGGAGGAAAAAAATCGGAGAACTGTGACTGAACTCGGCCATAACTTTTGATCCAGAAATCGTTGCTGGGCCTATAATATACCAAATCGAAGCACTCATCAAGCTCTACAAATCTGGTGGAGCGTAACAAAACAGCCAAATTTTTTAGGCCGATATTCACTTGTTTTCATCAGTTTTTTGGGAAAAAAAATCGGAGAACTGTGACTGAATACGGCCAAAACTTTTGATCCAGAAATCGTTGTTGGGCCTATAATATACCAAATCGAAGCACTCTTCAAGCTCTACAAATCTAGCGGGGCGAAACCCAACAACCCAATTTTTTAGGCCGAAATTCACTTGTTTTCATCAGTTTTTGAGGAAAAAAATCGGAGAACTGTGACTGAATACGGCCAAAACTTTTGATCCAGAAATCGTTGTTGGGCCTATAATATTCCAAATCGAAGCACTCTTCAAGCTCTACAAATCTAGCGGGGCGAAACCCAACAACCCAATTTTTTAGGCCGAAATTCACTTGTTTTCATCAGTTTTGTTGGAAAAAAAATCGGAGAACTGTGACTGAATACGACCATAAATTTTGATCCAGAAATCGTTGCTGGGCCTATAATATACCAAATCGAAGCACTCATTAAGCTCTACAAATCTGGTGCGGCGAAACCCACCAACTAGATTTTTTAGGCCGAAATTCACTTGTTTTCATCAGTTTTTGAGGAAAAAAAATCGGAGAACTGTGACTGAATACGGCCATAACTTTTGATCCAGAAATCGTTGTTGGGCCTATAATATACCAAATCGAAGCACTCTTCAAGCTCTAGAAATCTGGTGGGGCGAAACCCAACAACCAAATTTTTTAGGCCGAAATTCAATTGTTTTCATCAGTTTTTGAGGAAAAAAAATCGGAGAACTGTGACTGAATACGGCCATAACTTTTGATCCAGAAATCGTTGCTGGGCTAATAATATACCAAATCGAAGCACTCTTCAAGCTCTACAAAATCTCGAGGGGCGAAACCCAACAACCCAATTTTTTAGGCCGAAATTCACTTGTTTTCATCAGTTTTGGAGGAAAAATATCGGAGAACTGTGACTGAATACGGGCATAACTTTTGATCGAGAAATCGTTGCTGGGCCAATAATATACCAAATCGAAGCACTCTTCAAGCTCTACAAATCTGGTAGGGCGAAACCCAACAACCAAATTTTTTAGGCCGAAATTCAATTGTTTTCATCAGTTTTTGAGGAAAAAAAATCGGAGAACTGTGACTGAATACGGCCAAAACTTTTGATCCAGAAATCGTTGTTGGGCCTATAATATACCAAATCGAAGCACTCTTCAAGCTCTACAAATCTAGCGGGACGAAACCCAACAACCCAATTTTTTAGGCCGAAATTCACTTGTTTTCATCAGTTTTGTTGGAAAAAAAATCGGAGAACTGTGACTGAATACGACCATAAATTTTGATCCAGAAATCGTTGCTGGGCCTATAATATACAAAATCGAAGCACTCATTAAGCACTACAAATCTAGTGCGGCGAAACCCACCAACCAGATTTTTTAGGCCGAAAATCACTTGTTTTCATCAGTTTTGGAGGAAAAAAATCGGAGAACTGTGACTGAATACGGGCATAACTTTTGATCCAGAAATCGTTGCTGGGCCAATAATATACCAAATCGAAGCACTCTTCAAGCTCTACAAATCTGGTAGGGCAAAACCCAACAACCCAATTTTTTAGGCTGAAATTCACTTGTTTCCATCAGTTTTGGAGGAAAAAAATCGGAGAACTGTGACTGAACTCGGCCATAACTTTTGATCCAGAAATCGTTGCTGGGCCTATAATATACCAAATCGAAGCACTCATCAAGCTCTACAAATCTGGTGGAGCGTAACAAAACAGCCAAATTTTTTAGGCCGATATTCACTTGTTTTCATCAGTTTTTGAGGAAAAAAAATCGGAGAACTGTGACTGAATACGGCCAAAACTTTTGATCCAGAAATCGTTGCTGGGCCTATAATATACCAAATCGAAGCACTCTTCAAGCTCTACAAATCTGGCGGGGCGAAACCCAACAACCCAATTTTTTAGGCCGAAATTCACTTGTTTTCATCAGTTTTGGAGGAAAAAAATCGGAGAACTGTGACTGAATACGGCCATAACTTTTGATCCAGAAATCGTTGCTGGGCCTATAATATACCAAATCGAAGCACTCTTCAAGCTCTACAAATCTGGCGGGGCGAAACCCAACAACCCAATTTTTTAGGCCGAAATTCACTTGTTTTCATCAGTTTTGGAGGAAAAAAAATCGGAGAACTGTGACTGAATACGGCCATAACTTTTGATCCAGAAATCGTTGCTGGGCCTATAATATACCAAATCGAAGCACTCTTCAAGCTCTACAAATCTAGCGGGGCGAAACCCAACAACCCAATTTTTTAGGCCGAAATTCACTTGTTTTCATCAGTTTTGTTGGAAAAAAAATCGGAGAACTGTGACTGAATACGACCATAAATTTTGATCCATAAATCGTTGCTGGGCCTATAATATACCAAATCGAAGCACTCATTAAGCTCTACAAATCTGGTACGGCGAAACCCACCAACCAGATTTTTTAGGCCGAAATTCACTTGTTTTCATCAGTTTTGGAGGAAAAAAATCGGAGAACTGTGACTGAATACGGGCATAACTTTTGATCCAGAACTCGTTGCTGGGCCAATAATATACCAAATCGAAGCACTCTTCAAGCTCTACAAATCTGGTAGGGCAAAACCCAACAACCAAATTTTTTAGGCTGAAATTCACTTGTTTCCATCAGTTTTGGAGGAAAAAAATCGGAGAACTGTGACTGAACTCGGCCATAACTTTTGATCCAGAAATCGTTGCTGGGCCTATAATATACCAAATCGAAGCACTCATCAAGCTCTACAAATCTGTGGGAGCGTAAGAAAACAGCCAAATTTTTTAGGCCGATATTCACTTGTTTTCATCAGTTTTTGAGGAAAAAAAATCGGAGAACTGTGACTGAATACGGCCATAACTTTTGATCCAGAAATCGTTGCTGGGCTTATAATATACCAAATCGAAGCACTCTTCAAGCTCTACAAAATCTGGAGGGGCGAAACCCAACAACCAAAATTTTTAGGCCGAAATTCACTTGTTTTCATCAGTTTTGGAGGAAAAAAATCGGAGAACAGTGACTGAATTCGGCCATAACTTTTGATCCAGAAATCGTTGCTGGGCCTACAATATACCAAATCGAAGCACTCATCAAGCTCTACAAATCTGGTGGGGCGAAAGAAAACAACCAAATTTTTTAGGCCGAAATTCACTTGTTTTCATCAGTTTTTGAGGAAAAAAAATCGGAGAACTGTGACTGAATACGGCAAAAACTTTTGATCCAGAAATCGTTGTTGGGCCTATAATATTCCAAATCGAAGCACTCTTCAAGCTCTACAAATCTAGCGGGGCGAAACCCAACAACCCAATTTTTTAGGCCGAAATTCACTTGTTTTCATCAGTTTTGTTGGAAAAAAAATCGGAGAACTGGACTGAATACGACCATAAATTTTGATCCAGAAATCGTTGCTGGGCCTATAATATACCAAATCGAAGCACTCATTAAGCTCTACAAATCTGATGCGGCGAAACCCACCAACTAGATTTTTTAGGCCAAAATTCACTTGTTTTCATCAGTTTTGGAGGAAAAAAATCAGAGAACTGTGACTGAATACGGGCATAACTTTTGATCCAGAAATCGTTGCTGGGCCAATAATATACCAAATCGAAGCACTCTTCAAGCTCTACAAATCTGGTAGGGCAAAACCCAACAACCCAATTTTTTAGGCTGAAATTCACTTGTTTCCATCAGTTTTCGAGGAAAAAAATCGGAGAACTGTGACTGAACTCGGCCATAACTTTTGATCCAGAAATCGTTGCTTGGCCTATAATATACCAAATCGAAGCACTCATCAAGCTCTACAAATCTGGTGGAGCGTAACAAAACAGCCAAATTTTTTAGGCCGATATTCACTTGTTTTTATCAGTTTTTGAGGAAAAAAAAATCGGAGAACTGTGACTGAATACGGCCATAACTTTTGATCCAGAAATCGTTGCTGGGCTAATAATATACCAAATCGAAGCACTCTTCAAGCTCTACAAAATCTGGAGGGGCGAAACCCAACGACCAAATTTTTTAGGCCGAAATTCACTTGTTTTCATCAGTTTTGGGGGAAAAAAATCGGAGAACAGTGACTGAATTCGGCCATAACTTTTGATCCAGAAATCGTTGCTGGGCCTACAATATACCAAATCGAAGCACTCATCAAGCTCTACAAATCTAGTGGGGCGAAACAAAACAACCAAATTTTTTAGGCCGAAATTCACTTGTTTTCATCAGTTTTTGAGGAAAAAAATCGGAGAACTGTGACTGAATACGGCCAAAACTTTTGATCCAGAAATCGTTGTTGGGCCTATAATATACCAAATCGAAGCACTCTTCAAGCTCTACAAATCTAGCGGGGCGAAACCCAACAACCCAATTTTTTAGGCCGAAATTCACTTGTTTTCATCAGTTTTGTTGGAAAAAAAATCGGAGAACTGTGACTGAATACGACCATAAATTTTGATCCAGAAATCGTTGCTGGGCCTATAATATACCAAATCGAAGCACTCATTAAGCTCTACAAATCTGGTGCGGCGAAACCCACCAACCAGATTTTTTAGGCCGAAATTCACTTGTTTTCATCAGTTTTGGAGGAAAAAAATCGGAGAACTGTGACTGAATACGGGCATAACTTTTGATCCAGAAATCGTTGCTGGGCCAATAATATACCAAATCGAAGCACTCTTCAAGCTCTACAAATCTGGTAGGGCAAAACCCAACAACCCAATTTTTTAGGCTGAAATTCACTTGTTTCCATCAGTTTTGGAGAAAAAAAATCGGAGAACTGTGACCGAACTCGGCCATAACTTTTGATCCAGAAATCGTTGCTGGGCCTATAATATACCAAATCGAAGCACTCATCAAGCTCTACAAATCTGTGGGAGCGTAAGAAAACAGCCAAATTTTTTAGGCCGATATTCACTTGTTTTCATCAGTTTTTGAGGAAAAAAAATCGGAGAACTGTGACTGAATACGGCCATAACTTTTGATCCAGAAATCGTTGCTGGGCTTATAATATACCAAATCGAAGCACTCTTCAAGCTCTACAAAATCTGGAGGGGCGAAACCCAACAACCAAATTTTTTAGGCCGAAATTCACTTGTTTTCATCAGTTTTGGAGGAAAAAAATCGGAGAACAGTGACTGAATTCGGCCATAACTTTTGATCCAGAAATCGTTGCTGGGCCTACAATATACCAAATCGAAGCACTCATCAAGCTCTACAAATCTGGTGGGGCGAAACAAAACAACCAAATTTTTTAGGCCGAAATTCACTTGTTTTCATCAGTTTTTGAGGAAAAAAAATCGGAGAACTGTGACTGAATACGGCCAAAACTTTTGATCCAGAAATCGTTGTTGGGCCTATAATATACCAAATCGAAGCACTCTTCAAGCTCTACAAATCTAGCGGGGCGAAACCCAACAACCCAATTTTTTAGGCCGAAATTCACTTGTTTTCATCAGTTTTGTTGGAAAAAAAATCAGAGAACTGTGACTGAATACGACCATAAATTTTGGTCCATAAATCGTTGCTGGGCCTATAATATACCAAATCGAAGCACTCATTAAGCTCTACAAATCTGGTACGGCGAAACCCACCAACCAGATTTTTTAGGCCGAAATTCACTTGTTTTCATCAGTTTTGGAGGAAAAAAATCGGAGAACTGTGACTGAATACGGGCATAACTTTGGATCCAGAACTCGTTGCTGGGCCAATAATATACCAAATCGAAGCACTCTTCAAGCTCTACAAATCTGGTAGGGCAAAACCCAACAACCAAATTTTTTAGGCTGAAATTCACTTGTTTCCATCAGTTTTGGAGGAAAAAAATCGGAGAACTGTGACTGAACTCGGCCATAACTTTTGATCCAGAAATCGTTGCTGGGCCTATAATATACCAAATCGAAGCACTCATCAAGCTCTACAAATCTGTGGGAGCGTAACAAAACAGCCAAATTTTTTAGGCCGATATTCACTTGTTTTCATCAGTTTTTGAGCAAAAAAAATCGGAGAACTGTGACTGAATACGGCCATAACTTTTGATCCAGAAATCGTTGGTGGGCTTATAATATACCAAATCGAAGCACTCTTCAAGCTCTACAAAATCTGGAGGGGCGAAACCCAACAACCAAATTTTTTAGGCCGAAATTCACTTGTTTTCATCAGTTTTGGAGGAAAAAAATCGGAGAACAGTGACTGAATTCGGCCATAACTTTTGATCTAGAAATCGTTGCTGGGCCTAAAATATACCAAATCGAAGCACTCATCAAGCTCTACAAATCTGGTGGGGCGAAACAAAACAACCAAATTTTTTAGGCCGAAATTCACTTGTTTTCATCAGTTTTTGAGGAAAAAAAATCGGAGAACTGTCACTGAATACGGCCAAAACTTTTGATCCAGAAATCGTTGTTGGGCCTATAATATACCAAATCGAAGCACTCTTCAAGCTCTACAAATCTAGCGGGGCGAAACCCAACAACCCAATTTTTTAGGCCGAAATTCACTTGTTTTCATCAGTTTTGTTGGAAAAAAAATCGGAGAACTGTGACTGAATACGACCATAAATTTTGATCCAGAAATCGTTGTTGGGCCAATAATATACCAAATCGAAGCACTCATTAAGCTCTACAAATCTGGTGCGGCGAAACCCACCAACCAGATTTTTTAGGCCGAAATTCACTTGTTTTCATCAGTTTTGGAGGAAAAAAATCGCAGAACTGTGACTGAATACGGGCATAACTTTTGATCCAGAAATTGTTGCTGGGCCAATAATATACCAAATCGAAGCACTCTTCAAGTTCTACAAATTTGGCTGGGAGAAACCCAACAACCCAATTTTTTAGGCCGAAATTCACTTGTTTTCATCAGTTTTGGAGGAAAAAAATCGGAGAACTGTGAGTGAATACGGTTATAACTTTCGATCCAGAAATCGTTGCTGGGCCAATAATATACCAAATCGAAGCACTCTTCAAGCTCTACAAATCTAGCGGGGCGAAACCCAACAACCCAATTTTTTAGGCCGAAATTCACTTGTTTTCATCAGGTTTGTTGGAAAAAAAATCGGAGAACTGTGACTGAATACGACCATAAATTTTGATCCAGAAATCGTTGTTGGGCCAATAATATACCAAATCGAAGCACTCATTAAGCTCTACAAATCTGGTGCGGCGAAACCCACCAACCAGATTTTTTAGGCCGAAATTCACTTGTTTTCATTAGTTTTGGAGGAAAAAAATCGGAGAACTGTGACTGAATACGGGCACAACTTTTGATCCAGAAATCGTTGCTGGGCCAATAATATACCAAATCGAAGCACTCTTCAAGTTCTACAAATCTGGTAGGGCAAAACCCAACAACCCAATTTTTTAGGCCGAAATTCACTTGTTTTCATCAGTTTTGGAGGAAAAAAATCGGAGAACTGTGAGTGAATACGGGCATAACTTTTGATCCAGAAATCGTTGCTGGGCCAATAATATACCAAATCGAAGCACTCTTCAAGCTCTACAAATCTGGTAGGGCAAAACCCAACAACCCAATTTTTTAGGCTGAAATTCACTTGTTTCCATCAGTTTTCGAGGAAAAAAATCGGAGAACTGTGACTGAACTCGGCCATAACTTTTGATCCAGAAATCGTTGCTTGGCCTATAATATACCAAATCGAAGCACTCATCAAGCTCTACAAATCTGGTGGAGCGTAACAAAACAGCCAAATTTTTTAGGCCGATATTCACTTGTTTTCATCAGTTTTTGAGGAAAAAAAAATCGGAGAACTGTGACTGAATACGGCCATAACTTTTGATCCAGAAATCGTTGCTGGGCTAATAATATACCAAATCGAAGCACTCTTCAAGCTCTACAAAATCTGGAGGGGCGAAACCCAACAACCAAATTTTTTAGGCCGAAATTCACTTGTTTTCATCAGTTTTGGAGGAAAAAAATCGGAGAACAGTGACTGAATTCGGCCATAACTTTTGATCCAGAAATCGTTGCTGGGCCTAAAATATACCAAATCGAAGCACTCATCAAGCTCTACAAATCTGGTGGGGCGAAACAAAACAACCAAATTTTTTAGGCCGAAATTCACTTGTTTTCATCAGTTTTTGAGGAAAAAAAATCGGAGAACTGTGACTGAATACGGCCAAAACTTTTGATCCAGAAATCGTTGTTGGGCCTATAATATACCAAATCGAAGCACTCTTCAAGCTCTACAAATCTAGCGGGGCGAAACCCAACAACCCAATTTTTTAGGCCGAAATTCACTTGTTTTCATCAGTTTTGGAGGAAAAAAATCGGAGAACTGTGACTGAATACGGCCATAAATTTTGATCCAGAAATCGTTGCTGGGCCAATAATATACCAAATCGAAGCACTCTTCAAGCTCTACAAATCTGGCTGGGCGAAACCCACCAACCAGATTTTTTAGGCCGAAATTCACTTGTTTTCATCAGTTTTGGAGGAAAAAAATCGCAGAACTGTGACTGAATACGGGCATAACTTTTGATCCAGAAATTGTTGCTGGGCCAATAATATACCAAATCGAAGCACTCTTCAAGTTCTACAAATTTGGCTGGGAGAAACCCAACAACCCAATTTTTTAGGCCGAAATTCACTTGTTTTCATCAGTTTTGGAGGAAAAAAATCGGAGAACTGTGAGTGAATACGGTTATAACTTTCGATCCAGAAATCGTTGCTGGGCCAATAATATACCAAATCGAAGCACTCTTCAAGCTCTACAAATCTAGCGGGGCGAAACCCAACAACCCAATTTTTTAGGCCGAAATTCACTTGTTTTCATCAGGTGTTGGAAAAAAAATCGGAGAACTGTGACTGAATACGACCATAAATTTTGATCCAGAAATCGTTGTTGGGCCAATAATATACCAAATCGAAGCACTCATTAAGCTCTACAAATCTGGTGCGGCGAAACCCACCAACCAGATTTTTTAGGCCGAAATTCACTTGTTTTCATTAGTTTTGGAGGAAAAAAATCGGAGAACTGTGACTGAATACGGGCACAACTTTTGATCCAGAAATCGTTGCTGGGCCAATAATATACCAAATCGAAGCACTCTTCAAGTTCTACAAATCTAGTAGGGCAAAACCCAACAACCCAATTTTTTAGGCCGAAATTCACTTGTTTTCATCAGTTTTGGAGGAAAAAAATCGGAGAACTGTGAGTGAATACGGGCATAACTTTTGATCCAGAAATCGTTGCTGGGCCAATAATATACCAAATCGAAGCACTCTTCAAGCTCTACAAATCTGGTAGGGCAAAACCCAACAACCCAATTTTTTAGGCTGAAATTCACTTGTTTCCATCAGTTTTCGAGGAAAAAAATCGGAGAACTGTGACTGAACTCGGCCATAACTTTTGATCCAGAAATCGTTGCTTGGCCTATAATATACCAAATCGAAGCACTCATCAAGCTCTACAAATCTGGTGGAGCGTAACAAAACAGGCAAATTTTTTAGGCCGATATTCACTTGTTTTCATCAGTTTTTGAGGAAAAAAAAATCGGAGAACTGTGACTGAATACGGCCATAACTTTTGATCCAGAAATCGTTGCTGGGCTAATAATATACCAAATCGAAGCACTCTTCAAGCTCTACAAAATCTAGAGGGGCGAAACCCAAGAACCAAATTTTTTAGGCCGAAATTCACTTGTTTTCATCAGTTTTGGAGGAAAAAAATCAGAGAACAGTGACTGAATTCGGCCATAACTTTTGATCCAGAAATCGTTGCTGGGCCTACAATATACCAAATCGAAGCACTCATCAAGCTCTACAAATCTGGTGGGGCGAAACAAAACAACCAAATTTTTTAGGCCGAAATTCACTTGTTTTCATCAGTTTTTGAGGAAAAAAAATCGGAGAACTGTGACTGAATACGGCCAAAACTTTTGATCCAGAAATCGTTGCTGGGCCTATAATATACCAAATCGAAGCACTCATTAAGCTCTACAAATCTGGTGCGGCGAAACCCACCAACCAGATTTTTTAGGCCGAAATTCACTTGTTTTCATTAGTTTTGGAGGAAAAAAATCGGAGAACTGTGACTGAATACGGGCATAACTTTTGATCCAGAAATCGTTGCTGGGCCAATAATATACCAAATCCAAGCACTCTTCAAGTTCTACAAATCTGGTAGGGCAAAACCCAACAACCCAATTTTTTAGGCCGAAATTCACTTGTTTTCATCAGTTTTGGAGGAAAAAAATCGGAGAACTGTGAGTGAATACGGGCATAACTTTTGATCCAGAAATCGTTGCTGGGCCAATAATATACCAAATCGAAGCACTCTTCAAGCTCTACAAATCTGGTAGGGCAAAACCCAACAACCCAATTTTTTAGGCTGAAATTCACTTGTTTCCATCAGTTTTCGAGGAAAAAAATCGGAGAACTGTGACTGAACTCGGCCATAACTTTTGATCCAGAAATCGTTGCTGGGCCTATAATATACCAAATCGAAGCACTCATCAAGCTCTACAAATCTGGTGGAGCGTAACAAAACAGCCAAATTTTTTAGGCCGATATTCACTTGTTTTCATCAGTTTTTGAGGAAAAAAAAATCGGAGAACTGTGACTGAATACGGCCATAACTTTTGATCCAGAAATCGTTGCTGGGCTAATAATATACCAAATCGAAGCACTCTTCAAGCTCTACAAAATCTGGAGGGGCGAAACCCAAGAACCAAATTTTTTAGGCCGAAATTCACTTGTTTTCATCAGTTTTGGAGGAAAAAAATCGGAGAACAGTGACTGAATTCGGCCATAACTTTTGATCCAGAAATCGTTGCTGGGCCTACAATATACCAAATCGAAGCACTCATCAAGCTCTACAAATCTGGTGGGGCGAAACAAAACAACCAAATTTTTTAGGCCGAAATTCACTTGTTTTCATCAGTTTTTGAGGAAAAAAAATCGGAGAACTGTGACTGAATACGGCCAAAACTTTTGATCCAGAAATCGTTGTTGGGCCTATAATATACCAAATCGAAGCACTCTTCAAGCTCTACAAATCTAGCGGGGCGAAACCCAACAACCCAATTTTTTAGGCCGAAATTCACTTGTTTTCATCAGTTTTGTTGGAAAAAAAATCGGAGAACTGTGACTGAATACGACCATAAATTTTGATTCATAAATCGTTGCTGGGCCTATAATATACCAAATCGAAGCACTCATTAAGCTCTACAAATCTGGTGCGGCGAAACCCACCAACCAGATTTTTTAGGCCGAAATTCACTTGTTTTCATCAGTTTTGGAGAAAAAAAATCGGAGAACTGTGACTGAATACGGGCATAACTTTTGATCCAGAAATCGTTGCTGGGCCAATAATATACCAAATCGAAGCACTCTTCAAGCTCTACAAATCTGGTAGGGCAAAACCCAACAACCCAATTTTTTAGGCTGAAATTCACTTGTTTCCATCAGTTTTGGAGGAAAAAAATCGGAGAACTGTGACTGAACTCGGCCATAACTTTTGATCCAGAAATCGTTGCTGGGCCTATAATATACCAAATCGAAGCACTCATCAAGCTCTACAAATCTGTGGGAGCGTAACAAAACAACCAAATTTTTTAAGCCGATATTCACTTGTTTTCATCAGTTTTTGAGGAAAAAAAATCGGAGAACTGTGACTGAATACAGCCATAACTTTTGATCCAGAAATCGTTGCTGGGCTAATAATATACCAAATCGAAGCACCCTTCAAGCTCTACAAAATCTGGAGGGGCGAAACCCAACAACCAAATTTTTTAGGCCGAAATTCACTTGTTTTCATCAGTTTTGGAGGAAAAAAATCGGAGAACAGTGACTGAATTCGGCCATAACTTTTGATCCAGAAATCGTTGCTGGGCCTACAATATACCAAATCGAAGCACTCATCAAGCTCTACAAATCTGGTGGGGCGAAACAAAACAACCAAATTTTTTAGGCCGAAATTGACTTGTTTTCATCAGTTTTTGAGGAAAAAAAATCGGAGAACTGTGACTGAATACGGCCAAAACTTTTGATCCAGAAATCGTTGCTGGGCCTACAATATACCAAATCGAAGCACTCATCAAGCTCTACAAATCTGGTGGGGCGAAACAAAACAACCAAATTTTTTAGGCCGAAATTCACTTGTTTTCATCAGTTTTTGAGGAAAAAAAATCGGAGAACTGTGACTGAATACGGCCATAACTTTTGATCCAGAAATCGTTGTGGGCCTATAATATACCAAATCGAAGCACTCTTCAAGCTCTACAAATCTGGCGGGGCGAAACCCAACAACCCAATTTTTTAGGCCGAAATTCACTTGTTTTCATCAGTTTTTGAGGAAAAAAAATCGGAGAACTGTGACTGAATACGGCCATAACTTTTGATCCAGAAATCGTTGCTGGGCCTATAATATACCAAATCGAAGCACTCTTCAAGCTCTACAAATCTAGCGGGGCGAAACCCAACAACCCAATTTTTTAGGCCGAAATTCACTTGTTTTCATCAGTTTTGTTGGAAAAAAAATCGGAGAACTGTGACTGAATACGACCATAAATTTTGATCCATAAATCGTTGCTGGGCCTATAATATACCAAATCGAAGCACTCATTAAGCTCTACAAATCTGGTGCGGCGAAACCCACCAACCAGATTTTTTAGGCCGAAATTCACTTGTTTTCATCAGTTTTGGAGAAAAAAAATCGGAGAACTGTGACTGAATACGGGCATAACTTTTGATCCAGAAATCGTTGCTGGGCCAATAATATACCAAATCGAAGCACTCTTCAAGCTCTACAAATCTGGTAGGGCAAAACCCAACAACCCAATTTTTTAGGCTGAAATTCACTTGTTTCCATCAGTTTTGGAGGAAAAAAATCGGAGAACTGTGACTGAACTCGGCCATAACTGTTGATCCAGAAATCGTTGCTGGGCCTATAATATACCAAATCGAAGCACTCATCAAGCTCTACAAATCTGTGGGAGCGTAACAAAACAACCAAATTTTTTAAGCCGATATTCACTTGTTTTCATCAGTTTTTGAGGAAAAAAAATCGGAGAACTGTGACTGAATACAGCCATAACTTTTGATCCAGAAATCGTTGCTGGGCTAATAATATACCAAATCGAAGCACCCTTCAAGCTCTACAAAATCTGGAGGGGCGAAACCCAACAACCAAATTTTTTAGGCCGAAATTCACTTGTTTTCATCAGTTTTGGAGGAAAAAAATCGGAGAACAGTGACTGAATTCGGCCATAACTTTTGATCCAGAAATCGTTGCTGGGCCTACAATATACCAAATCGAAGCACTCATCAAGCTCTACAAATCTGGTGGGGCGAAACAAAACAACCAAATTTTTTAGGCCGAAATTGACTTGTTTTCATCAGTTTTTGAGGAAAAAAAATCGGAGAACTGTGACTGAATACGGCCAAAACTTTTGATCCAGAAATCGTTGTTGGGCCTATAATATACCAAATCGAAGCACTCTTCAAGCTCTACAAATCTAGCGGGGCGAAACCCAACAACCCAATTTTTTAGGCCGAAATTCACTTGTTTTCATCAGTTTTGTTGGAAAAAAAATCGGAGAACTGTGACTGAATACGACCATAAATTTTGATCTATAAATCGTTGCTGGGCCAATAATATACCAAATCGAAGCACTCATTAAGCTCTACAAATCTGGTGCGGCGAAACCCACCAACCAGATTTTTTAGGCCGAAATTCACTGGTTTTCATCAGTTTTGGAGGAAAAAAATCGGAGAACTGTGACTGAATACGGGCATAACTTTTGATCCAGAAATCGTTGCTGGGCCAATAATATACCAAATCGAAGCACTCTTCAAGTTCTACAAATTTGGCCGGGAGAAACCCAACAACCCAATTTTTTAGGCCGAAATTCACTTGTTTTCATCAGTTTTGGAGGAAAAAAATCGGAGAACTGTGAGTGAATACGGGCATAACTTTTGATCCAGAAATCGTTGCTGGGCCAATAATATACCAAATCGAAGCACTCTTCAAGCTCTACAAATCTGGTAGGGCAAAACCCAACAACCCAATTTTTTAGGCTGAAATTCACTTGTTTCCATCAGTTTTCGAGGAAAAAAATCAGAGAACTGTGACTGAACTCGGCCATAACTTTTGATCCAGAAATCGTTGCTGGGCCTATAATATACCAAATCGAAGCACTCATTAAGCTCTACAAATCTGGTGCGGCGAAACCCACCAACCAGATTTTTTAGGCCGAAATTCACTTGTTTTCATCAGTTTTGGAGGAAAAAAGTCGGAGAACTGTGACTGAATACGGGCATAACTTTTGATCCAGAAATCGTTGCTGGGCCAATAATATACCAAATCGAAGCACTCTTCAAGCTCTACAAATCTGGTAGGGCAAAACCCAACAACCCAATTTTTTAGGCTGAAATTCACTTGTTTCCATAAGTTTTGGAGGAAAAAAATCGGAGAACTGTGACTGAACTCGGCCATAACTTTTGATCCAGAAATCGTTGCTGGGCCTATAATATACCAAATCGAAGCACTCATCAAGCTCTACAAATCTGTGGGAGCGTAACAAAACAACCAAATTTTTTAGGCCGATATTCACTTGTTTTCATCAGTTTTTGAGGAAAAAAAATCGGAGAACTGTGACTGAATACGGCCATAACTTTTGATCCAGAAATCGTTGCTGGGCTAATAATATACCAAATCGAAGCACTCTTCAAGCTCTACAAAATCTGGAGGGGCGAAACCCAACAACCAAATTTTTTAGGCCGAAATTCACTTGTTTTCATCAGTTTTGGAGGAAAAAAATCGGAGAACAGTGACTGAATTCGGCCATAACTTTTGATCCAGAAATCGTTGCTGGGCCTACAATATACCAAATCGAAGCACTCATCAAGCTCTACAAATCTGGTGGGGCGAAACAAAACAACCAAATTTTTTAGGCCGAAATTCACTTGTTTTCATCAGTTTTTGAGGAAAAAAAATCGGAGAACTGTGACTGAATACGGCCAAAACTTTTGATCCAGAAATCGTTGTTGGGCCTATAATATACCAAATCGAAGCACTCTTCAAGCTCTACAAATCTAGCGGGGCGAAACCCAACAACCCAATTTTTTAGGCCGAAATTCACTTGTTTTCATCAGTTTTGTTGGAAAAAAAATCGGAGAACTGTGACTGAATACGACCATAAATTTTGATCCAGAAATCGTTGCTGGGCCAATAATATACCAAATCGAAGCACTCATTAAGCTCTACAAATCTGGTGTGGCGAAACCCACCAACCAGATTTTTTAGGCCGAAATTCACTTGTTTGCATCAGTTCTGGACGAAAAAATCGGAGAACTGTGACTGAATTCGGCCATAACTTTTGATCCAGAAATCG
Source organism: Morus indica (assembly GCA_029231665.1). Classification (NCBI taxonomy): domain Eukaryota; kingdom Viridiplantae; phylum Streptophyta; class Magnoliopsida; order Rosales; family Moraceae; genus Morus; species Morus indica. Next base: position 575,282 of record JACAGA010000053.1, read on the forward strand.
TCGTTGGGCCTATAATATACCAAATCGAAGCACTCTTCAAGCTCTACAAATCTAGTGGAGCGAAACCCAACAACCAAATTTTTTAGGCCGAAATTCAATTGTTTTCATCAGTTTTTGAGGAAAGAAAATCGGAGAACTGTGACTGAATACGGCCATAACTTTTGATCCAGAAATCGTTGCTGGGCTAATAATATACCAAATCGAAGCACTCTTCAAGCTCTACAAATCTGGAGGGGCGAAACCCAACAACCCAATTTTTTAGGCCGAAATTCACTTGTTTGCACCAGTTTTGGAGGGAAAAAAAATCGGAGAACTGTGACTGAATACGGCCATAACTTTTGATCCATAAATCGTTGCTGGGCTAATAATATACCAAATCGAAGCACTCTTCAAGCTCTACAAATCTGGAGCGGCGAAACCCAACAACCCAATTTTTTAGGCTGAAATTCACTTTTTTGCATAAGTTTTGGAGGGAAAAAAATCGGAAAACTGTGACTGAATACGGCCATAACTTTTGATCCAGAAATCGTTGCTGGGCCTATAATATACCAAATCGAAGCACTCATTAAGCTCTACAAATTTGGTGCTTCGAAACCCACCAACCAGATTTTTTAGGCCGAAATTCACTTGTTTTCATCAGTTTTGGAGGAAAAAAATCGGAGAACTGTGACTGAATACGGGCATAACTTTTGATCCAGAAATCGTTGCTGGGCCAATAATATACCAAATCGAAGCACTCTTCAAGTTCTACAAATCTAGTGGAGCGAAACCCAACAACCAAAATTTTTACTCCGAAATTCAATTGTTTTCATCAGTTTTTGAGGAAAAAAAATCGAAGAACTGTGACTGAATACGGCCATAACTTTTGATCCAGAAATCGTTGCTGGGCTAATAATATACCAAATCGAAGCACTCTTCAAGCTCTACAAATCTGTAGGGGCGAAACCCAACAACCCAATTTTTTAGGCCGAAATTCACTTGTTTTCATCCGTTTTGGAGGAAAAAAATCGGAGAACTGTGACTGAATTCGGCCATGACTTTTGATCCAGAAATCGTTGCTGGGCCTATAATATACCAAATCGAAGCACTCATCAAGCTCTACAAATCTGGTGGGGCGAAACAAAACAACCAAATTTTTTAGGCCGAAATTCACTTGTTTTCATCAGTTTTTGAGGAAAAAAATCAGAGAACTGTGACTGAATACGACCATAACTTTTGATCCAGAAATCGTTGTTGAGCCTATAATATACCAAATCAAAGCACTCGTCAAGCTCTACAATTCTAGTGGGGCGAAACCCAACAACCCAATTTTTTAGGCCGAAATTCAATTGTTTTCGTCAGTTTTTGAGGAAAAAAAATCGGAGAACTGTGACTGAATACGGCCATAACTTTTGATCCAGAAATCGTTGCTGGGCTAATAATATACCAAATCGAAGCACTCTTCAAGCTCTATAAATCTGGAGGGGCGAAACCCAACAACCCAATTTTTTAGGCCGAAATTCACTTGTTTTCATCAGTTTTGGAGGAAAAAAATCGGAGAACTGCGACTGAATTCGGCCATAACTTTTGATCCAGAAATCGTTGCTGGGCCTATAATATACCAAATCGAAGCACTCATCAAGCTCTACAAATCTGGTAGGGCGAAACAAAACTACCAAATTTTTTAGGCCGAAATTCACTTGTTTTCATCAGTCTTTGAGGAAAAAAATCGGAGAACTGTGACTGAATACGGCCATAACTTTTGATCCAGAAATCGTTGCTGGGCCTATAATATACCAAATCGAAGCACTCTTCAAGCTCTACAAATCTGGAGCGGCGAAACCCAACAACCCAATTTTTTAGGCCGAAATTCACTTGTTTTCATCAGTTTTGGAGGAAAAAAATCGGAGAACTGTCACTGAATACGGGCATAACTTTTGATCCAGAAATCGTTGCTGGGCCTATAATATACCAAATCGAAGCACTCATCAAGCTCTACAAATCTGGTGGGGCGAAACAAAACAACCAAATTTTTTAGGCCGAAATTCACTTGTTTTCTTCAGTTTTTGAGGAAAAAAAATCGGAGAACTGTGACTGAATACGGCCATAACTTTTGATCCAGAAATCGTTGTTGGGCCTTTAATATACCAAATCGAAGCACTCTTCAAGCTCTACAAATCTAGGGGGGCGCAACCCAACAACCAAATTTTTTAGGCCGAAATTGAATTGTTTTCATCAGTTTTTGAGGAAAAAAAATTGGAGAACTGTGACTGAATACGGCCATAACTTTTGATCGAGAAATCGTTGCTGGGCCTATAATATACCAAATCGAAGCACTCATTAAGCTCTACAAATCTGGTGCGGCGAAACCCACCAACCAGATTTTTTAGGCCGAAATTCACTGGTTTTCATCAGTTTTTGAGGAAAAAAAATCGGAGAACTGTGACTGAATACGGCCATAACTTTTGATCCAGAAATCGTTGCTGGGCTAATAATATACCAAATCGAAGCACTCTTCAAGCTCTATAAATCTGGTGGGGCGAAACCCAACAACCCAATTTTTTAGGCCGAAATTCACTTGTTTTCATCAGTTTTGGAGGAAAAAAATCGGAGAACTGCGACTGAATTCGGCCATAACTTTTGATCCAGAAATCGTTGCTGGGCCTATAATATACCAAATCGAATCACTCATCAAGCTCTACAAATCTGGTAGGGCGAAACAAAACTACCAAATTTTTTAGGCCGAAATTCACTTGTTTTCATCAGTTTTTGAGGAAAAAAATCGGAGAACTGTGACTGAATACGGCCATAACTTTTGATCCAGAAATCGTTGCTGGGCTAATAATATACCAAATCGAAGCACTCTTCAAGCTCTACAAATCTGGAGGGGCGAAACCCAACAACCCAATTTTTTAGGCCGAAATTCACTTGTTTTCATCAGTTTTGGAGGAAGAAAATCGGAGAACTGTCACTGAATACGGGCATAACTTTTGATCCAGAAATCGTTGCTGGGCCTATAATATACCAAATCGAAGCACTCATCAAGCTCTAAAAATCTGGTGGGGCGAAACAAAACAACCAAATTTTTTAGGCCGAAATTCACTTGTTTTCTTCAGTTTTTGAGGAAAAAAAATCGGAGAACTGTGACTGAATACGGCCATAACTTTTGATCCAGAAATCGTTGTTGGGCCTTTAATATACCAAATCGAAGCACTCTTCAAGCTCTACAAATCTAGGGGGGCGCAACCCAACAACCAAATTTTTTAGGCCGAAATTGAATTGTTTTCATCAGTTTTTGAGGAAAAAAAATTGGAGAACTGTGACTGAATACGGCCATAACTTTTGATCGAGAAATCGTTGCTGGGCCTATAATATACCAAATCGAAGCACTCATTAAGCTCTACAAATCTGGTGCGGCGAAACCCACCAACCAGATTTTTTAGGCCGAAATTCACTGGTTTTCATCAGTTTTTGAGGAAAAAAAATCGGAGAACTGTGACTGAATACGGCCATAACTTTTGATCCAGAAATCGTTGCTGGGCTAATAATATACCAAATCGAAGCACTCTTCAAGCTCTATAAATCTGGTGGGGCGAAACCCAACAACCCAATTTTTTAGGCCGAAATTCACTTGTTTTCATCAGTTTTGGAGGAAAAAAATCGGAGAACTGCGACTGAATTCGGCCATAACTTTTGATCCAGAAATCGTTGCTGGGCCTATAATATACCAAATCGAAGCACTCATCAAGCTCTACAAATCTGGGGGGATGAAACAAAACTACCAAATTTTTTAGGCCCAAATTCACTTGTTTTCATCTGTTTTTGAGGAAAAAAATCGGAGAACTGTGACTGAATACGGCCATAACTTTTGATCCAGAAATCGTTGCTGGGCTAATAATATACCAAATCGAAGCACTCTTCAAGCTCTACAAATCTGGAGGGGCGAAACCCAACAACCCAATTTTTTAGGCCGAAATTCACTTGTTTTCATCAGTTTTGGAGGAAAAAAATCGGAGAACTGTCACTGAATACGGGTATAACTTTTGATCCAGAAATCGTTGCTGGGCCTATAATATACCAAATCGAAGCACTCATCAAGCTCTAAAAATCTGGTGGGTCGAAACAAAACAACCAAATTTTTTAGGCCGAAATTCACTTGTTTTCTTCAGTTTTTGAGGAAAAAAAATCGGAGAACTGTGACTGAATACGGCCATAACTTTTGATCCAGAAATCGTTGTTGGGCCTTTAATATACCAAATCGAAGCACTCTTCAAGCTCTACAAATCTAGGGGGGCGCAACCCAACAACCAAATTTTTTAGGCCGAAATTGAATTGTTTTCATCAGTTTTTGAGGAAAAAAAATTGGAGAACTGTGACTGAATACGGCCATAACTTTTGATCCAGAAATCGTTGCTGGGCTAATAATATACCAAATGGAAGCACTCTTCAAGCTCTACAAATCTGGAGGGGCGAAACCCAACAACCCAATTTTTTAGGCCGAAATTCACTTGTTTTCATCAGTTTTGGAGGAAAAAAATCGGAGAACTGTGACTGAATTCGGCCATAACTTTTGATCCAGAAATCGTTGCTGGGCCTATAATATACCAAATCGAAGCACTCATCAAGCTCTACAAATCTGCTGGGGCGAAACAAAACAACCAAATTTTTTAGGCCGAAATTCACTTGTTTTCATCAGTTTTTGAGGAAAAAAAATCGGAGAACTGTGACTGAATACGGCCAAAACTTTTGATCCAGAAATCGTTGTTGGGCCTATAATATACCAAATCGAAGCACTCTTCAAGCTCTACAAATCTAGCGGGGCGAAACCCAACAACCCAATTTTTTAGGGCGAAATTCACTTGTTTTCTTCAGTTTTGTTGGAAAAAAAATTGGAGAACTGTGACTGAATACGACCATAAATTTTGATCGAGAAATCGTTGCTGGGCCTATAATATACCAAATCGAAGCACTCATTAAGCTCTACAAATCTGGTGCGGCGAAACCCACCAACCAGATTTTTTAGGCCGAAATTCACTGGTTTTCATCAGTTTTGGAGGAAAAAAATCGGAGAACTGTGACTGAATACGGGCATAACTTTTGATCTAGAAATCGTTGCTGGGCCAATAATATACCAAATCGAAGCACTCTTCAAGTTCTACAAATTTGGCGGTTAGAAACCCAACAACCCAATTTTTTAGGCCGAAATTCACTTGTTTGCATCAGTTCTGGAGGAAAAAATCGGAGAACTGTGACTGAATTCGGTCATAACTTTTGATCCAGAAATCGTTGTTGGGCCAATAATATACCAAATCGAAGCACTCTTCAAGCTCTACAAATCTGGCTGGGCGAAACACAACAACCAAATTTTTTAGGCCGAAATTCACTTTTTTTCATCATTTTTGTTGGAAAAAAATTCGGAGAACTGTGACAGAATACGGCCATAAATTTTGATCCAGAAATCGTTGCAGGGCCTATTATATACGAAATCGAAGCACTCATGAAGCTCTACAAATCTGGCGGGGCGAAACCCAACAACCACATTTTTTTTGGCCGAAATTCACTTGTTTTCATCAGTTTTGGAGGAAAAAAATCGGAGAACTGTGACTGAATACGGGCATAACTTTTGATCCAGAAATCGTTGCTGGGCCAATATTATACCAAATCGAAGCACTCTTCAAGCTCTACAAATCTGGCGGGGCGAAACCCAACAACCTCATTTTTTAGGCCGAATTTCACTTGTTTTCATCAGTTTTGTTGGAAAAAAAATCGGAGAACTGTGACTGAATAAGGCCATAAATTTTGATCCTGAAATCGTTGCAGGGCCTATAATATACCAAATCGAAGCACTCATTAAGCTCTACAAATCTGGTGCGGCGAAACCCACCAACCAGATTTTTTAGGCCGAAATTCACTGGTTTTCATCAGTTTTGGAGGAAAAAAATCGGAGAACTGTGACTGAATACGGGCATAACTTTTGATCTAGAAATCGTTGCTGGGCCAATAATATACCAAATCGAAGCACTCTTCAAGTTCTACAAATTTGGCGGTTAGAAACCCAACAACCCAATTTTTTAGGCCGAAATTCACTTGTTTGCATCAGTTCTGGAGGAAAAAATCGGAGAACTGTGACTGAATTCGGTCATAACTTTTGATCCAGAAATCGTTGTTGGGCTAATAATATACCAAATCGAAGCACTCTTCAAGCTCTACAAATCTGGCTGGGCGAAACACAACAACCAAATTTTTTAGGCCGAAATTCACTTTTTTTCATCATTTTTGTTGGAAAAAAAATCGGAGAACTGTGACAGAATACGGCCATAAATTTTGATCCAGAAATCGTTGCAGGGCCTATTATATACGAAATCGAAGCACTCATGAAGCTCTACAAATCTGGCGGGGCGAAACCCAACAACCACATTTTTTTTGGCCGAAATTCACTTGTTTTCATCAGTTTTGGAGGAAAAAAATCGGAGAACTGTGACTGAATACGGGCATAACTTTTGATCCAGAAATCGTTGCTGGGCCAATATTATACCAAATCGAAGCACTCTTCAAGCTCTACAAATCTGGCGGGGCGAAACCCAACAACCTCATTTTTTAGGCCGAATTTCACTTGTTTTCATCAGTTTTGTTGGAAAAAAAATCGGAGAACTGTGACTGAATAAGGCCATAAATTTTGATCCAGAAATCGTTGCAGGGCCTATAATATACCAAATCGAAGCACTCATCAAGCTCTAAAAATCTGGCGGGGCGAAACCCAACAACCAAATTTTTTAGGCCGAAATTCACTTGTTTTCATCTGTTTTGGAGGAAAGAAATCGGAGAACTCTGACTGAATACGGGCATAACTTTTGATCCAGAAATCGTTGCTGGGCTAATAATATACCAAATCGAAGGATTCATCAAGCTCTACAAATCTGGTGGGGCGAAACAAAACAACCAAATTTTTTAGGTCGAAATTCACCTGTTTTCATCAGTTTTTGATAAAAAAAAATCGGAGAACTGTGACTGAATACGGCCATTACTTTTGATCCAGAAATCGTTGCTGGGCTAATAATATACCAAATCGAAGCACTCTTCAAGCTCTACAAATCTGGAGGGGCGAAACCCAACAACCCAATTTTTTAGGCCGAAATTCACTTGTTTTCATCAGTTTTGGAGGAAAAAAATCGGAGAACTGTCACTGAATACGGGCATAACTTTTGATCCAGAAATCGTTGCTGGGCCTATAATATACCAAATCGAAGCACTCATCAAGCTCTACAAATCTGGTGGGGCGAAACAAAACAACCAAATTTTTTAGGCCGAAATTCACTTGTTTTCTTCAGTTTTTGAGGAAAAAAAATCGGAGAACTGTGACTGAATACGGCCATAACTTTTGATCCAGAAATCGTTGTTGGGCCTTTAATATACCAAATCGAAGCACTCTTCAAGCTCTACAAATCTAGGGGGGCGCAACCCAACAACCAAATTTTTTAGGCCGAAATTGAATTGTTTTCATCAGTTTTTGAGGAAAAAAAATTGGAGAACTGTGACTGAATACGGCCATAACTTTTGATCCAGAAATCGTTGCTGGGCTAATAATATACCAAATGGAAGCACTCTTCAAGCTCTACAAATCTGGAGGGGCGAAACCCAACAACCCAATTTTTTAGGCCGAAATTCACTTGTTTTCATCAGTTTTGGAGGAAAAAAATCGGAGAACTGTGACTGAATTCGGCCATAACTTTTGATCCAGAAATCGTTGCTGGGCCTATAATATACCAAATCGAAGCACTCATCAAGCTCTAAAAATCTGGCGGGGCGAAACCCAACAACCAAATTTTTTAGGCCGAAATTCACTTGTTTTCATCAGTTTTGGAGGAAAAAAATCGGAGAACTGTGACTGAATACGGGCATAACTTTTGATCCAGAAATCGTTGCTGGGCCAATATTATACCAAATCGAAGCACTCTTCAAGCTCTACAAATCTGGCGGGGCGAAACCCAACAACCTCATTTTTTAGGCCGAATTTCACTTGTTTTCATCAGTTTTGTTGGAAAAAAAATCGGAGAACTGTGACTGAATAAGGCCATAAATTTTGATCCAGAAATCGTTGCAGGGCCTATAATATACCAAATCGAAGCACTCATCAAGCTCTAAAAATCTGGCGGGGCGAAACCCAACAACCAAATTTTTTAGGCCGAAATTCACTTGTTTTCATCTGTTTTGGAGGAAAGAAATCGGAGAACTCTGACTGAATACGGGCATAACTTTTGATCCAGAAATCGTTGCTGGGCTAATAATATACCAAATCGAAGGATTCATCAAGCTCTACAAATCTGGTGGGGCGAAACAAAACAACCAAATTTTTTAGGTCGAAATTCACCTGTTTTCATCAGTTTTTGATAAAAAAAAATCGGAGAACTGTGACTGAATACGGCCATTACTTTTGATCCAGAAATCGTTGCTGGGCTAATAATATACCAAATCGAAGCACTCTTCAAGCTCTACAAATCTGGAGGGGCGAAACCAAACAACCCAATTTTTTAGGCCGAAATTCACTTGTTTTCATCAGTTTTGGAGGAAAAAAATCAGAGAACTGTCACTGAATACGGGCATAACTTTTGATCCAGAAATCGTTGCTGGGCCTATAATATACCAAATCGAAGCACTCATCAAGCTCTACAAATCTGGTGGGGCGAAACAAAACAACCAAATTTTTTAGGCCGAAATTCACTTGTTTTCTTCAGTTTTTGAGGAAAAAAAATCGGAGAACTGTGACTGAATACGGCCATAACTTTTGATCCAGAAATCGTTGCAGGGCCTATTATATACGAAATCGAAGCACTCATCAAGCTCTAAAAATCTGGCGGGGCGAAACCCAACAACCAAATTTTTTAGGCCGAAATTCACTTGTTTTCATCAGTTTTGGAGGAAAGAAATCGGAGAACTGTGACTGAATACGGGCATAACTTTTGATCCAGAAATCGTTGCTGGGCCAATATTATACCAAATCGAAGCACTCTTCAAGCTCTACAAATCTGGCGAGGCGAAACCCAACAACCTCATTTTTTAGGCCGAATTTCACTCGTTTTCATCAGTTTTGTTGGAAAAAAAATCGGAGAACTGTGACTGAATAAGGCCATAAATTTTGATCCAGAAATCGTTGCAGGGCCTATAATATACCAAATCGAAGCACTCATCAAGCTCTAAAAATCTGGCGGGGCGAAACCCAACAACCAAATTTTTTAGGCCGAAATTCACTTGTTTTCATCAGTTTTGGAGGAAAGAAATCGGAGAACTCTGACTGAATACGGGCATAACTTTTGATCCAGAAATCGTTGCTGGGCTAATAATATACCAAATCGAAGGATTCATCAAGCTCTACAAATCTGGTGGGGCGAAACAAAACAACCAAATTTTTTAGGTCGAAATTCACTTGTTTTCATCAGTTTTTGATAAAAAAAAATCGGAGAACTGTGACTGAATACGGCCATTACTTTTGATCCAGAAATCGTTGCTGGGCTAATAATATACCAAATCGAAGCACTCTTCAAGCTCTACAAATCTGGAGGGGCGAAACCCAACAACCCAATTTTTTAGGCCGAAATTCACTTGTTTTCATCAGTTTTGGAGGAAAAAAATCAGAGAACTGTCACTGAATACGGGCATAACTTTTGATCCAGAAATCGTTGCTGGGCCTATAATATACCAAATCGAAGCACTCATCAAGCTCTACAAATCTGGTGGGGCGAAACAAAACAACCAAATTTTTTAGGCCGAAATTCACTTGTTTTCTTCAGTTTTTGAGGAAAAAAAATCGGAGAACTGTGACTGAATACGGCCATAACTTTTGATCCAGAAATCGTTGTTGGGCCTTTAATATACCAAATCGAAGCACTCTTCAAGCTCTACAAATCTAGGGGGGCGCAACCCAACAACCAAATTTTTTAGGCCGAAATTGAATTGTTTTCATCAGTTTTTGAGGAAAAAAAATTGGAGAACTGTGACTGAATACGGCCATAACTTTTGATCCAGAAATCGTTGCTGGGCTAATAATATACCAAATGGAAGCACTCTTCAAGCTCTACAAATCTGGAGGGGCGAAACCCAACAACCCAATTTTTTCGGCCGAAATTCACTTGTTTTCATCAGTTTTGGAGGAAAAAAATCGGAGAACTGTGACTGAATTCGGCCATAACTTTTGATCCAGAAATCGTTGCTGGGCCTATAATATACCAAATCGAAGCACTCATCAAGCTCTACAAATCTGCTGGGGCGAAACAAAACAACCAAATTTTTTAGGCCGAAATTCACTTGTTTTCATCAGTTTTTGAGGAAAAAAAATCGGAGAACTGTGACTGAATACGGCCATAACTTTTGATCCAGAAATCGTTGCTGGGCTAATAATATACCAAATCGAAGCACTCTTCAAGCTCTACAAATCTGGAGGGGCGAAACCCAACAACCCAATTTTTTAGGCCGAAATTCACTTGTTTTCATCAGTTTTGGAGGAAAAAAATCGGAGAACTGTCACTGAATACGGGCATAACTTTTGATCCAGAAATCGTTGCTGGGCCTATAATATACCAAATCGAAGCACTCATCAAGCTCTACAAATCTGGTGGGGCGAAACAAAACAACAAAATTTTTTAGGCCGAAATTCACTTGTTTTCATCAGTTTTTGAGGAAAAAAAATCGGAGAACTGTGACTGAATACGGGCAAAACTTTTGATCCAGAAATCGTTGCTGGGCCAATAATATACCAAATCGAAGCACTCTTCAAGTTCTACAAATTTGGCGGGGAGAAACCCAACAGCCCAATTTTTAAGGCCGAAATTCACTTGTTTGCATCAGTTTTGGAGGAAAAAATCAGAGAACTGTGACTGAATTCGGCCATAACTTTTGAGCCAGAAATCGTTGTTGGGCCAATATTATACCAAATCGAAGCACTCTTCAAGCTCTACAATTCTGGCTGGGCGAAACACAACAACCAAATTTTTTAGGCCGAAATTCACTTGTTTTCATCATTTTTGTTGGAAGAAAAATCGGAGAACTATGACAGAATACGGCCATAAATTTTGATCCAGAAATCGTTGCAGGGCCTATAATATACCAAATCGAAGCACTCATCAAGCTCTACAAATCTAGCGGGGCGAAACCCAACAACCACATTTTTTTTGGCCAAAATTCACTTGTTTTCATCAGTTTTGGAGGAAAAAAATCGGAGAACTGTGACTGAATACGGGCATAACTTTTGATCCAGAAATCGTTCCTGGGCCAATATTATACCATATCGAAGCACTCTTCAAGCTCTACAAATCTGGCGGGGCGAAACCCAACAACCTCATTTTTTAGGCCGAATTTCACTTGTTTGCATCAGTTTTGGAGGAAAAAAATCGGAGAACTGTGACTGAATTCGGCCATAACTTTTGATCCAGAAAACGTTGCTGGACCTATAATATACCAAATCGAAGCACTCATCAAGCTCTACAAATCTAGTGGGGCGAAACCCAACAACCAAATTTTTAAGGCCGAAATTCAATTATTTTCATCAGTTTTTGAGGAAAAAAAATCGGAGAACTGTGACTGAATACGGCCATAACTTTTGATCCAGAAATCGTTGTTGGGCCAATAATATACCAAATCGAAGCACTCTTCAAGCTCTACAAATCTAGCGGGGCGAAACACAACAACCCAATTTTTTAGGCCGAAATTCACTTCTTTTCATCAGTTTTGTTGGAAAAAAAATCGGAGAACTGTGACTGAATACGACCATAAATTTCGATCCAGAAATCGTTGCTGGGCCTATAATATACCAAATCGAAGCACTCATTAAGCTCTACAAATCTGGCGCGGCGAAACCCACCAACCAGATTTTTAAGGCCGAAATTCACTTGTTTTCATCAGTTTTGGAGGAAAAAAATCGGAGAACTGTGACTGAATACGGGCATCACTTTTGATCCAGAAATCGTTGCTGGGCCAATAATATACCAAATCGAAGCACTCTTCAAGCTCTACAAATCTGGCGGGGCGAAACCCAACAACCCAATTTTTTAGGCTGAAATTCACTTGTTTGCATCAGTTTTGGAGGAAAAAAATCGGAGAACTGTGATTGAATTCGGCCATAACTTTTGATCCAGAAATCGTTGCTGGGCCTATAATATACCAAATCGAAGCACTCATCAAGCTCTACAAATCTGGGGGGGCGAAACCCAACAACCAAAATTTTTAGGCCGAAATTCAATTGTTTTCATCAGTTTTTGAGGAAAAAAAATCGGAGAACTGTGACTGAATACGGCCATAACTTTTGATCCAGAAATCGTTGTTGGGCCTATAATATACCAAATCGAAGCACTGTTCAAGCTCTAAAAATCTAGCGGGGCGAAACCCAACAACCCAATTTTTTAGGCCGAAATTCACTTGTTTTCATCTGTTTTGTTGGAAAAAAAATCGGAGAACTGTGACTGAATACGGCCATAAATTTTGATCCAGAAATCGTTGCTGGGCCAATAATATACCAAATCGAAGCACTCATCAAGCTCTACAAATCTGGCGCGGCGAAACCCACCAACCAGATTTTTTAGGCCGAAATTCACTTGTTTTCATCAGTTTTGGAGGAAAAAAATCCGAGAACTGTGACTGAATACGGGCATAACTTTTGATCCAGAAATCGTTGCGGGGACAATAATATACCAAATCGAAGCACTCTTCAAGCTCTACAAATTTGGCAGGGCGAAACCCAACAACCCAATTTTTTAGGCCGAAATTCACTTGTTTGCATCAGTTTTGGAGGAAAAAATCGGAGAACTGTGACTGAATTCGGCCATAACTTTTCATCCAGAAGTCGTTGCTGGGCCAAAAATATACCAAATAGAAACACTCATCAAGCTCTACAAATCTGGCGGGGCGAAACCCACCAACCAAATTTTTTAGGCCGAAATTCACTTGTTTTCATCAGTTTTTGAGGAAAAAAATCGGAGAACTGTGACTGAATACGGTCATAACTTTTGATCCATAAATCGTTGTCGGGCCTATAATATACCAAATCGAAGCACTCTTCAAGCTCTAAAAATCTAGCGGGGCGAATCCCAACAACCCAATTTTTTAGGCCGAAATTCACTTGTTTTCATCAGTTTTGTTGGAAAAAAAATCGGAGAACTGTGACTGAATACGGCCATAAATTTTGATCCAGAAATCGTTGCTGGGCCTATAATATACCAAATCGAAGCACTCTTCAACCTCTACAAATCTGGCTGGGCGAAACACAACAACCAAATTTTTTAGGCCGAAATTCACTTGTTTTCATCAGTTTTGTTGGAAAAAAAATCGGAGAACTGTGACTGAATACGGCCATAAATTTTGATCCAGAAATCGTTGCTGGGCCTATAATATACCAAATCGAAGCACTCATCAAGCTCTACGAATATGGCGCTGCGAAACCAACCAACCAGATTTTTTAGGCCGAAATTCACTTGTTTTCATCGGTTTTGGAGGAAAAAAATCTTAGAACTGTGACTGAATACGGCCATAACTTTTGATCCAGAAATCGTTGTTGGGCCTATTATATACCAAATCAAAGCACTCTTCAAGCTCTACAAATCTGGCGGGGCGAAACCCAACAACCAAATTTTTTAGGCCGAAATTCACTTGTTGTCATCCGTTTTGGAGGAAAAAAATCGGAGAACTGTGACTGAATACGGGCATAACTGTTGATCCAGAAATCGTTGCAGGGCCAATAATATACCAAATCGAAGCACTCTTCAAGCTCTACAAATCTGGCGGGGCGAAACCCAACAACCCAATTTTTTAGGCTGAAATTCACTTGTTTTCGTCAGTTTTGTTGGAAAAAAAATCGGAGAACTGTGACTGATTACGGCCATAAATTTGGATCCAGAAATCGTTGCTGGGCCTATAATATACCAAATCGAAGCACTCATCAAGCTCTCCAAATCTGGCGTGGCGAAACCCACCAACCAGATTTTTTAATCCGAAATTCACTTGTTTTCATCAGTTTTGGAGGAAAAAAATCGGAGAACTGTGACTGAATACGGGCATAACTTTTGATCCAGAAATCGTTGCTGGGCATATAAAATACCAAATCGAAGCACCCTTCAAGCTCTACAAATCTGGCGGGGCGAAACCCAACAACTTAATTTTTTAGGCCAAAATTCACTTGTTTGCATCAGTTTTTGAGGAAAAAAATCGGAGAACTGTGACTGAATTCGGCCATAACTTTTGATCTAGAAATCGTTGCTGGGCCTATAATATACTAAATCGAAGCACTCATCAAGCTCTACAAATCTGGCGGGGCGAAACCCAACAACCCAATTTTTTAGGCCGAAATTCACTTGTTTTGATCAGTTTTTGAGGAAAAAAAATCGGAGAACTGTGACTGAATACGGCCATAACTTTTGATCCAAAAATCGTTGTTGGGCCTATAATATGCCAAATCGATGCACTCTTCAAGCTCTACAAATCTGGCTGGGCGAAACACAACAACCAAATTTTTTAGGCCGAAATTCACTTGTTTTCATCAGTTTTGTTGGAAAAAAAATCTGAGAACTGTGACTGAATACGGCCATAACTTTTGATCCAGAAATCGTTGTTGGGCCTATTATATACCAAATCAAAGCACTCTTCAAGCTCTACAAGTCTGGCGGGGCGAAACCCAACAACCAAATTTTTTAGGCCGAAATTCACTTGTTGTCATCAGTTTTGGAGGAAAAAAATCAGAGAACTGTGACTGAATACGGGCATAACTGTTGATCCAGAAATCGTTGCAGGGCCAATAATATACCATATCGAAGCACTCTTCAAGCTCTACAAATCTGGCGGGGCGAAACCCAACAACCCAATTTTTTAGGCTGAAATTCACTTGTTTTCATCAGTTTTGTTGGAAAAAAAATCGGAGAACTGTGACTGATTACGGCCATAAATTTGGATCTAGAAATCGTTGCTGGGCCTATAGTATACCAAATCGAAGCACTCATCAAGCTCTGCAAATCTGGCGTGGCGAAACCCACCAACCAGATTTTTTAACCCGAAATTCACTTGTTTTCATCAGTTTTGGAGGAAAAAAATCGGAGAACTGTGACTGAATACGGGCATAACTTTTGATCCAGAAATCGTTGCTGGGCATATAAAATACCAAATCGAAGCACCCTTCAAGCTCTACAAATCTGGCGGGGCGAAACCCAACAACCTAATTTTTTAGGCCGAAATTCACTTGTTTGCATCAGTTTTTGAGGAAAAAAATCGGAGAACTGTGACTGAATTCGGCCATAACTTTTGATCTAGAAATCGTTGCTGGGCCTATAATATACTAAATCGAAGCACTCATCAAGCTCTACAAATCTGGCGGGGCGAAACCCAACAACCCAATTTTTTAGGCCGAAATTCACTTGTTTTGATCAGTTTTTGAGGAAAAAAAATCGGAGAACTGTGACTGAATACGGCCATAACTTTTGATCCAAAAATCGTTGTTGGGCCTATAATATGCCAAATCGAAGCACTCTTCAAGCTCTACAAATCTGGCTGGGCGAAACACAACAACCAAATTTTTTAGGCCGAAATTCACTTGTTTTCATCAGTTTTGTTGGAAAAAAAATCGGAGAACTGTGACTGAATACGGCCAAAAATTTTGATCCAGAAATCGTTGCTGGGCCTATAATATACCAAATCGAAGCACTCATCAAGCTCTACGAATATGGCGCTGCGAAACCCACCAACCAGATTTTTTAGGCCGAAATTCACTTGTTTTCATCGGTTTTGGAGGAAAAAAATCGGAGAACTGTGACTGAATACGGCCATAACTTTTGATCCATAAATCGTTGTTGGGCCTATTACATACCAAATCAAAGCACTCTTCAAGCTCTACAAATCTGGCGGGGCGAAACCCAACAACCCAATTTTTTAGGCTGAAATTCACTTGTTTTCATCAGTTTTGTTGGAAAAAAAATCGGAGAACTGTGACTGATTACGGCCATAAATTTGGATCCAGAAATCGTTGCTGGGCCTATAGTATACCAAATCGAAGCACTCATCAAGCTCTGTAAATCTGGCGTGGCGAAACCCACCAACCAGATTTTTTAATCCGAAATTCACTTGTTTTCATCAGTTTTGGAGGAAAAAAATCGGAGAACTGTGACTGAATACGGGCATAACTTTTGATCCAGAAATCGTTGCTGGGCATATAAGATACCAAATCGAAGCACCCTTCAAGCTCTACAAATCTGGCGGGGCGAAACCCAACAACCTAATTTTTTAGGCCGAAATTCACTTGTTTGCATCAGTTTTTGAGGAAAAAAATCGGAGAATTGTGACTGAATTCGGCCATAACTTTTAATCTAGAAATCGTTGCTGGGCCTATAATATACCAAATCGAAGCACTCATCAAGCTCTACAAATCTAGCGGGGCGAATCCCAACAACCCAATATTTTAGGCCGAAATTCACTTGTTTTCATAAGTTTTGTTGGAAAAAAAATCGGAGAACTGTGATTGAATACGGCCATAAATTTTGATCCAGAAATCGTTGCAGGGCCTATAATATACCAAATCGAAGCACTCATCAAGCTCTACAAATCTAGCGCGGCGCAACCCACCAACCAGATTTTTTCGGCCGAAATTCACTTGTTTTCATCAGTTTTGCAGGAAAAAAATCGGAGAACTATGACTGAATACGGCCATAACTTTTGATCCAGAAATCGTTGCTGGGCCAATAATATACCAAATCGAAGCACTCTTCAAGCTCTACAAATCTGGCTGGGCGAATCACAACAACCAAATTTTTTAGGCCGAAATTCACTTGTTTTCATCAGTTTTGTTGGAAAAAAAATCGGAGAACTGTGACTGAATACGGCCATAAATTTTGATCCAGAAATCGTTGCTGGGCCTATAATATACCAAATCGAAGCACTCATCAAGCTCTACGAATCTGGCGTGGTGAAACCCACCAACCAGATTTTTTAGGCCGAAATTCACTTGTTTTCATCAGTTTTTGAGAAAAAAAAATCGGAGAACTGTGACTGAATACGGCCATAACTTTTGATCCAGAAATCGTTGTTGGGCCTATAATATACCAAATCGAAGCACTCTTCAAGCTCTACAAATCTAGCGGGGCGCAACCCAACAACCCAATTTTTTAGGCCGAAATTCACTTGTTTTCATCAGTTTTGTTGGAAAAAAAATCGGAGAACTGTGACTGAATACGGCCATAAATTTTGATGCAGAAATCGTTGCTGGGCCTATAATATACCAAATCGAAGCACTCATCAAGCTCTACGAATCTGGCGCGGTGAAACCCACCAACCAGATTTTTTAGGCCGAAATTCACTTGTTTTCATCAGTTTTGGAGGAAAAAAATCGGAGAACTGTGACTGAATACGGCCATAACTTTTGATCCAGAAATCGTTGTTGGGCCAATAATATACCAAATCGAAGCACTCTTCAAGCTCTACAAATCTGGCTGGGCGAATCACAACAACAAAATTTTTTAGGCCGAAATTCACTTGTTTTCATCAGTTTTGTTGGAAAAAAATAGGAGAACTGTGACTGAATACGGCCATAAATTTTTATCCAGAAATCGTTGCTGGGCCTATAATATACCAAATCGAAGCACTCATCAAGCTCTACGAATCTGGCGCGGTGAAACCCACCAACCAGATTTTTTAGGCCGAAATTCACTTGTTTTCATCAGTTTTGGAGGAAAAAAATCAGAGAACTGTGACTGAATACGGCCATAACTTTTGATCCAGAAATCGTTGTTGGGCCTATAATATACCAAATCGAAGCACTCTTCAAGCTCTAAAAATCTAGCGGGGCGAAACCCAACAACTAAATTTTTTAGGCCGAAATTCACTTGTTTTCATCAGTTTTTGAGGAAAAAAAAATCGGAGAACTGTGACTGAATTCGGCCATAACTTTTGATCCAGAAATCGTTGTTGGGCCTATAATATACCAAATCGAAGCACTCTTCAAGCTCTACAAATCTAGCGGGGCGCAACCCAACAAGCCAATTTTTTAGGCCGAAATTCACTTGTTTTCATCAGTTTTGTTGAAAAAAAAATCGGAGAACTGTGACTGAATACGGCCATAAATTTTGATGCAGAAATCGTTGCTGGGCCTATAATATACCAAATCGAAGCACTCATCAAGCTCTACGAATCTGGCGCGGTGACACCCACCAACCAGATTTTTTAGGCCGAAATTCACTTGTTTTCATCGGTTTTGGAGGAAAAAAATCGGAGAACTGTGACTGAATACGGCCATAACTTTTGATCCAGAAATCGTTGTTGGGCCTATAATATACCAAATCGAAGCACTCTTCAAGCTCTACAAATCTAGCAGGGCGAATCACAACAACAAAATTTTTTAGGCCAAAATTCACTTGTTTCCATAAGTTTTGTTGAAAAAAAAATCGGAGAACTGTGACTGAATACGGCCATAAATTTTGATCCAGAAATCGTTGCAGGGCCTATAATATACCAAATCGAAGCACTCATCAAGCTCTACAAATCTAGCGCGGCGAAACCCACCAACCAGATTTTTTCGGCCGAAATTCACTTGTTTTCATCAGTTTTGCAGGAAAAAAATTGGAGAACCGTGACTGAATACGGCCATAACTTTTGATCCAGAAATCGTTGCTGGGCCAATAATATACCAAATCGAAGCACTCTTCAAGCTCTACAAATCTGGTTGGGCGAATCACAACAACCAAATTTTTTAGGCCGAAATTCACTTGTTTTCATCAGTTTTGTTGGAAAAAAAATCAGAGAACTGTGACTGAATACGGCCATAAATTTTGATCCAGAAATCGTTGTTGGGCCTATAATATACCAAATCGAAGCACTCATCAAGCTCTACGAATCTGGCGCGGTGAAACCCACCAACCAGATTTTTTAGGCCGAAATTCACTTGTTTTCATCGGTTTTGGAGGAAAAAAATCGGAGAACTGTGACTGAATACGGCCATAACTTTTGATCCAGAAATCGTTGCTGGGCCTATAATATACCAAATCGAAGCACTCTTCAAGCTCTACAAATCTAGCGGGGCGAAACCCAACAACCAAATTTTTTAGGCCGAAATTCACTTGTTTTCATCAGTTTTTGAGGAAAAAAAATCGGAGAACTGTGACTGAATCCGGCCATAACTTTTGATCCAGAAATCGTTGTTGGGCCTATAATATACCAAATCGAAGCACTCTTCAAGCTCTACAAATCTAGCGGGGCGCAACCCAACAAGCCAATTTTTTAGGCCGAAATTCACTTGTTTTCATCAGTTTTGTTGAAAAAAAAATCGGAGAACTGTGACTGAATACGGCCATAAATTTTGATCCAGAAATCGTTGCTGGGCCTATAATATACCAAATCGAAGCACTCATCAAGCTCTACGAATCTGGCGCGGTGACACCCACCAACCAAATTTTTTAGGCCGAAATTCACTTGTTTTCATCGGTTTTGGAGGAAAAAAATCGGAGAACTGTGACTGAATACGGCCATAACTTTTGATCCAGAAATCGTTGTTGGGCCTATAATATACCAAATCGAAGCACTCTTGAGCTCTACAAATCTAGCGGGGCGAAACCCAACAACCAAATTTTTTAGGCCGAAATTCACTTGTTTTCATCAGTTTTGTTGACAAAAAATCAGAGAACTGTGACTGAATACGGCCATAAATTTTGATGCAGAAATCGTTGCTGGGCCTATAATATACCAAATCGAAGCACTCATCAAGCTCTACGAATCTGGCGCGGTGACACCCACCAACCAGATTTTTTAGGCCGAAATTCACTTGTTTTCATCGGTTTCGAGGAAAAAAATCGGAGAACTGTGACTGAATACGGCCATAACTTTTGATCCAGAAATCGTTGTTGGGCCTATAATATACCAAATCGAAGCACTCTTGAAGCTCTACAAATCTAGCGCGGCGAAACCCACCAACCAGATTTTTTCGGCCGAAATTCACTTGTTTTCATCAGTTTTGCAGGAAAAAAATCGGAGAACCGTGACTGAATACGGCCATAACTTTTGATCCAGAAATCGTTGCTGGGCCAATAATATACCAAATCGAAGCACTCTTCAAGCTCTACAAATCTGGTTGGGCGAATCACAACAACCAAATTTTTTAGGCCGAAATTCACTTGTTTTCATCAGTTTTGTTGGAAAAAAAATCAGAGAACTGTGACTGAATACGGCCATAAATTTTGATCCAGAAATCGTTGTTGGGCCTATAATATACCAAATCGAAGCACTCATCAAGCTCTACGAATCTTGCGCGGTGAAACCCACCAACCAGATTTTTTAGGCCGAAATTCACTTGTTTTCATCGGTTTTGGAGGAAAAAAATCAGAGAACTGTGACTGAATACGGCCATAACTTTTGATCCAGAAATCGTTGTTGGGCCTATAATATACCAAATCGAAGCACTCTTCAAGCTCTACAAATCTAGCGGGGCGAAACCCAACAACCAATTTTTTAGGCCGAAATTCACTTGTTTTCATCAGTTTTTGAGGAAAAAAAATCGGAGAACTGTGACTGAATCCGGCCATAACTTTTGATCCAGAAATCGTTGTTGGGACTATAATATACCAAATCGAAGCACTCTTCAAGCTCTACAAATCTAGCGGGGCGCAACCCAACAACCCAATTTTTTAGGCCGAAATTCACTTGTTTTCATCAGTTTTGTTGAAAAAAAAATCGGAGAACTGTGACTGAATACGGCCATAAATTTTGATGCAGAAATCGTTGCTGGGCCTATAATATACCAAATCGAAGCACTCATCAAGCTCTACGAATCTGGCGTGGTGAAACCCACCAACCAGATTTTTTAGGCCGAAATTCACTTGTTTTCATCAGTTTTTGAGAAAAAAAATCGGAGAACTGTGACTGAATACGGCCATAACTTTTGATCCAGAAATCGTTGTTGGGCCTATAATATACCAAATCGAAGCACTCTTCAAGCTCTACAAATCTAGCAGGGCGAAACCCAACAACCAAATTTTTTAGGCCGAAATTCACTTGTTTTCATCAGTTTTTGAGGAAAAAAAAATCGGAGAACTGTGACTGAATCCGGCCATAAATTTTGATCCAGAAATCGTTGTTGGGCCTATAATATACCAAATCAAGCACTCATCAAGCTCTACGACTCTGGCGTGGTGAAACCCACCAACCAGATTTTTTAGGCCGAAATTCACTTGTTTTCATCGGTTTTGGAGGAAAAAAATCAGAGAACTGTGACTGAATACGGCCATAACTTTTGATCCAGAAATCGTTGTTGGGCCTATAATATACCAAATCGAAGCACTCTTCATGCTCTTCAAATCTAGCGGGGCGAAACCCAACAACCAAATTTTTTAGGCCGAAATTCACTTGTTTTCATCAGTTTTTGAGGAAAAAAAAATCGGAGAACTGTGACTGAATCCGGCCTTAACTTTTGATCCAGAAATCGTTGTTGGGCCTATAATATACCAAATCGAAGCACTCTTCAAGCTCTACAAATCTAGCGGGGCGCAACCCAACAAGCCAATTTTTTAGGCCAAAATTCACTTGTTTTCATCAGTTTTGTTGACAAAAAAAATCAGAGAACTGTGACTGAATACGGCCATAAATTTTGATGCAGAAATCGTTCCTGGGCCTATAATATACCAAATCGAAGCACTCATCAAGCTCTACGAATCTGGCGCGGTGACACCCACCAACCAAATTTTTTAGGCCGAAATTCACTTGTTTTCATCGGTTTTGGAGGAAAAAAATCGGAGAACTGTGACTGAATACGGCCATAACTTTTGATCCAGAAATCGTTGTTGGGCCTATAATATACCAAATCGAAGCACTCTTGAAGCTCTACAAATCTAGCGGGGCGAAACCCAACAACCAAATTTTTTAGGCCGAAATTCACTTGTTTTCATCAGTTTTTAAGGAAAAAAAATCGGAGAACTGTGACTGAATCCGGCCATAACTTTTGATCCAGAAATCGTTGTTGGGCCTATAATATACCAAATCGAAGCACTCTTCAAGCTCTACAAATCTAGCGGGGCGCAACCCAACAACCCAATTTTTTAGGCCGAAATTCACTTGTTTTCATCAGTTTTGTTGACAAAAAAAATCAGAGAACTGTGACTGAATACGGCCATAAATTTTGATGCAGAAATCGTTCCTGGGCCTATAATATACCAAATCGAAGCACTCATCAAGCTCTACAAATCTAGCGGGGCGAAACCCAACAACCAAATTTTTTAGGCCGAAATTCACTTGTTTTCATCAGTTTTGTTGACAAAAAAAATCAGAGAACTGGGACTGAATACGGCCATAAATTTTGATGCAGAAATCGTTGCTGGGCCTATAATATACCAAATCGAAGCACTCATCAAGCTCTACGAATCTGGCGCGGTGACACCCACCAACCAGATTTTTTAGGCCGAAATTCACTTGTTTTCATCGGTTTTGGAGGAAAAAAATCGGAGAACTGTGACTGAATACGGCCATAACTTTTGATCCAGAAATCGTTGTTGGGCCTATAATATACCAAATCGAAGCACTCTTGAAGCTCTACAAATCTAGCACGGCGAAACCCACCAACCAGATTTTTTCGGCCGAAATTCACTTGTTTTCATCAGTTTTGCAGGAAAAAAATCAGAGAACCGTGACTGAATACGGCCATAACTTTTGATCCAGAAATCGTTGCTGGGCCAATAATATACCAAATCGAAGCACTCTTCAAGCTCTACAAATCTGGTTGGGCGAATCACAACAACCAAATTTTTTAGGCCGAAATTCACTTGTTTTCATCAGTTTTGTTGGAAAAAAAATCAGAGAACTGTGACTGAATACGGCCATAAATTTTGATCCAGAAATCGTTGTTGGGCCTATAATATACCAAATCGAAGCACTCATCAAGTTCTACGAATCTGGCGCCGTGAAACCCACCAACCAGATTTTTTAGGCCGAAATTCACTTGTTTTCATCGGTTTTGGAGGAAAAAAATCAGAGAACTGTGACTGAATACGGCCATAACTTTTGATCCAGAAATCGTTGTTGGGCCTATAATATACCAAATCGAAGCACTCTTCAAGCTCTACAAATCTAGCGGGGCGCAACCCAACAAGCCAATTTTTTAGGCCGAAATTCACTTGTTTTCATCAGTTTTGTTGAAAAAAAAATCGGAGAACTGTGACTGAATACGGCCATAAATTTTGATGCAGAAATCGTTGCTGGGCCTATAATATACCAAATCGAAGCACTCATCAAGCTCTACGAATCTGGCGCGGTGACACCCACCAACCAGATTTTTTAGGCCGAAATTCACTTGTTTTCATCGGTTTTGGAGGAAAAAAATCGGAGAACTGTGACTGAATACGGCCATAACTTTTGATCCAGAAATCGTTGTTGGGCCTATAATATACCAAATCGAAGCACTCTTCAAGCTCTACAAATCTAGCAGGGCGAAACCCAACAACCAAATTTTTTAGGCCGAAATTCACTTGTTTTCATCAGTTTTTGAGGAAAAAAAAATCGGAGAACTGTGACTGAATCCGGCCATAAATTTTGATCCAGAAATCGTTGTTGGGCCTATAATATACCAAATAGAAGCACTCATCAAGCTCTACGACTCTGGCGTGGTGAAACCCACCAACCAGATTTTTTAGGCCGAAATTCACTTGTTTTCATCGGTTTTGGAGGAAAAAAATCAGAGAACTGTGACTGAATACGGCCATAACTTTTGATCCAGAAATCGTTGTTGGGCCTATAATATACCAAATCGAAGCACTCTTCAAGCTCTACAAATCTAGCGGGGCGAAACCCAACAACCAAATTTTTTAGGCCGAAATTCACTTGTTTTCATCAGTTTTTGAGGAAAAAAAATCGGAGAACTGTGACTGAATCCGGCCATAACTTTTGATCCAGAAATCGTTGTTGGGCCTATAATATACCAAATCGAAGCACTCTTCAAGCTCTACAAATCTAGCGGGGCGCAACCCAACAAGCCAATTTTTTAGGCCGAAATTCACTTGTTTTCATCAGTTTTGTTGAAAAAAAAATCGGAGAACTGTGACTGAATACGGCCATAAATTTTGATGCAGAAATCGTTGCTGGGCCTATAATATACCAAATCGAAGCACTCATCAAGCTCTACGAATCTGGCGCGGTGACACCACCAACCAGATTTTTTAGGCCGAAATTCACTTGTTTTCATCGTTTGGAGGAAAAAAATCGGAGAACTGTGACTGAATACGGCCATAACTTTTGATCCAGAAATCGTTGTTGGGCCTATAATATACCAAATCGAAGCACTCTTCAAGCTCTACAAATCTAGCGGGGCGAAACCCAACAACCCAATTTTTTAGGCCGAAATTCACTTGTTTTCATCAGTTTTTGAGGAAAAAAAATCGGAGAACTGTGACTGAATACGGCCATAACTTTTGATCCAGAAATCGTTGTTGGGCCTATAATATACCAAATCGAAGCACTCATCAAGCTCTACGACTCTGGCGTGGTGACACACCAACCAAATTTTTTAGGCCGAAATTCACTTGTTTTCATCGGTTTTGGAGGAAAAAAATCAGAGAACTGTGACTGAATACGGCCATAACTTTTGATCCAGAAATCGTTGTTGGGCCTATAATATACCAAATCGAAGCACTCTTCATGCTCTTCAAATCTAGCGGGGCGAAACCCAACAACCAAATTTTTTAGGCCGAAATTCACTTGTTTTCATCAGTTTTTGAGGAAAAAAATCGGAGAACTGTGACTGAATCCGGCCATAACTTTTGATCCAGAAATCGTTGTTGGGCCTATAATATACCAAATCGAAGCACTCTTCAAGCTCTACAAATCTAGCGGGGCGCAACCCAACAAAATTTTTTAGGCCGAAATTCACTTGTTTTCATCAGTTTTGGAGAAAAAAAAATCAGAGAACTGTGACTGAATACGGCCATAAATTTTGATGCAGAAATCGTTGCTGGGCCTATAATATACCAAATCGAAGCACTCATCAAGCTCTACGAATCTGGCGCGGCGAAACCCACCAACCGAATTTTTAGGCCGAAATTCGCTTGTTTTCATCGGTTTTGGAGGAAAAATCGGAGAACTGTGACTGAATACGGCCATAACTTTTGATCCAGAAATCGTTGTTGGGCCTATAATATACCAAACGAAGCACTCTTGAAGCTCTACAAATCTAGCGGGGCGAAACCCAACAACCAAATTTTTTAGGCCGAAATTCACTTGTTTTCATCAGTTTTTGAGGAAAAAAAATCGGAGAACTGTGACTGAATCCGGCCATAACTTTTGATCCAGAAATCGTTGTTGGGCCTATAATATACCAAATCGAAGCACTCATCAAGCTCTACGACTCTGGCGTGGTGAAACCCACCAACCAGATTTTTTAGGCCGAAATTCACTTGTTTTCATCGGTTTTGGAGGAAAAAAATCAGAGAACTGTGACTGAATACGGCCATAACTTTTGATCCAGAAATCGTTGTTGGGCCTATAATATACCAAATCGAAGCACTCTTCATGCTCTTCAAATCTAGCGGGGCGAAACCCAACAACCAAATTTTTTAGGCCGAAATTCACTTGTTTTCATCAGTTTTTGAGGAAAAAAAAATCGGAGAACTGTGACTGAATCCGGCCTTAACTTTTGATCCAGAAATCGTTGTTGGGCCTATAATATACCAAATCGAAGCACTCTTCAAGCTCTACAAATCTAGCGGGGCGCAACCCAACAAGCCAATTTTTTAGGCCGAAATTCACTTGTTTTCATCAGTTTTGTTGACAAAAAAAATCAGAGAACTGTGACTGAATACGGCCATAAATTTTGATGCAGAAATCGTTGCTGGGCCTATAATATACCAAATCGAAGCACTCATCAAGCTCTACGAATCTGGCGCGGTGACACCCACCAACCAGATTTTTTAGGCCGAAATTCACTTGTTTTCATCGGTTTTGGAGGAAAAAAATCGGAGAACTGTGACTGAATACGGCCATAACTTTTGATCCAGAAATCGTTGTTGGGCCTATAATATACCAAACGAAGCACTCTTGAAGCTCTACAAATCTAGCGGGGCGAAACCCAACAACCAAATTTTTTAGGCCGAAATTCACTTGTTTTCATCAGTTTTTAAGGAAAAAAAATCGGAGAACTGTGACTGAATCCGGCCATAACTTTTGATCCAGAAATCGTTGTTGGGCCTATAATATACCAAATCGAAGCACTCTTCAAGCTCTACAAATCTAGCGGGGCGAAACCCAACAACCCAATTTTTTAGGCCGAAATTCACTTGTTTTCATCAGTTTTGTTGAAAAAAAAATCGGAGAACTGTGACTGAATACGGCCATAAATTTTGATGCAGAAATCGTTGCTGGGCCTATAATATACCAAATCGAAGCACTCATCAAGCTCTACGAATCTGGCGCGGTGACACCCACCAACCAGATTTTTTAGGCCGAAATTCACTTGTTTTCATCGGTTTTGGAGGAAAAAAATCGGAGAACTGTGACTGAATACGGCCATAACTTTTGATCCAGAAATCGTTGTTGGGCCTATAATATACCAAATCGAAGCACTCTTCAAGCTCTACAAATCTAGCGGGGCGAAACCCAACAACCAAATTTTTTAGACAAATTCACTTGTTTTCATCAGTTTTTGAGGAAAAAAAAAATCGGAGAACTGTGACTGAATCCGGCCATAACTTTTGATCCAGAAATCGTTGCTGGGCCTATAATATACCAAATCGAAGCACTCATCAAGCTCTACGAATCTGGCGCGGTGACACCCACCAACCAGATTTTTTAGGCCGAAATTCACTTGTTTTCATCGGTTTTGGAGGAAAAAATCGGAGAACTGTGACTGAATACGGCCATAACTTTTGATCCAGAAATCGTTGTTGGGCCTATAATATACCAAATCGAAGCACTCTTCAAGCTCTACAAATCTAGCAGGGCGAAACCCAACAACCAAATTTTTTAGGCCGAAATTCACTTGTTTTCATCAGTTTTGGAGGAAAAAAAATCGGAGAACTGTGACTGAATACGGCCATAACTTTTGATCCAAAAATCGTTGTTGGGCCTATAATATACCAAATCGAAGCACTCATCAAGCTCTACGAATCTGGCGCGGTGAAACCCAAACCAGATTTTTTAGGCCGAAATTCACTTGTTTTCATCGTTTTGGAGGAAAAAAATCAGAGAACTGTGACTGAATACGGCCATAACTTTTGATCCAGAAATCGTTGTTGGGCCTATAATATACCAAATCGAAGCACTCTTCATGCTCTTCCAATCTAGCGGGGCGAAACCCAACAACCAAATTTTTTAGGCCGAAATTCACTTGTTTTCATCAGTATTTGAGGAAAAAAAAATCGGAGAACTGTGACTGAATCCGGCCTTAACTTTTGATCCAGAAATCGTTGTTGGGCCTATAATATACCAAATCGAAGCACTCTTCAAGCTCTACAAATCTAGCGGGGCGCAACCCAACAAGCCAATTTTTTAGGCCGAAATTCACTTGTTTTCATCAGTTTTGTTGACAAAAAAAATCAGAGAACTGTGACTGAATACGGCCATAAATTTTGATGCAGAAATCGTTGCTGGGCCTATAATATACCAAATCGAAGCACTCATCAAGCTCTACGAATCTGGCGCGGTGACACCCACCAACCAAATTTTTTAGGCCGAAATTCACTTGTTTTCATCGGTTTTGGAGGAAAAAAATCGGAGAACTGTGACTGAATACGGCCATAACTTTTGATCCAGAAATCGTTGTTGGGCCTATAATATACCAAATCGAAGCACTCTTGAAGCTCTACAAATCTAGCGGGGCGAAACCCAACAACCAAATTTTTTAGGCCGAAATTCACTTGTTTTCATCAGTTTTTAAGGAAAAAAAATCAGAGAACTGTGACTGAATCCGGCCTTAACTTTTGATGCAGAAATCGTTGTTGGGCCTATAATATACCAAATCGAAGCACTCTTCAAGCTCTACAAATCTGGCTGGGCGAATCACAACAACCAAATTTTTTAGGCCGAAATTCACTTGTTTTCATCAGTTTTGTTGTGAAAAAAATCGGAGAACTGTGACTGAATACGGCCATAAATTTTGATCCAGAAATCGTTGCTGGGCCTATAATATACCAAATCGAAGCACTCATCAAGCTCTACGAATCTGGCGCGGTGAAACCCACCAACCAGATTTTTTAGGCCGAAATTCACTTGTTTTCATCAGTTTTGGAGGAAAAAAATCGGAGAACTGTGACTGAATACGGCCATAACTTTTGATCCAGAAATCGTTGTTGGGCCTATAATATACCAAATCGAAGCACTCTTCAAGCTCTACAAATCTAGCGGGGCGAAACCCAACAACCAAATTTTTTAGGCCGAAATTCACTTGTTTTCATCAGTTTTTGAGGAAAAAAAATCGGAGAACTGTGACTGAATCCGGCCATAACTTTTGATCCAGAAATCGTTGTTGGGCCTATAATATACCAAATCGAAGCACTCTTCAAGCTCTACAAATCTAGCGGGGCGCAACCCAACAACCCAATTTTTTAGGCCGAAATTCACTTGTTTTCATCAGTTTTGTTGAAAAAAAAATCGGAGAACTGTGACTGAATACGGCCATAAATTTTGATGCAGAAATCGTTGCTGGGCCTATAATATACCAAATCGAAGCACTCATCAAGCTCTACGAATCTGGCGCGGTGACACCCACCAACCAGATTTTTTAGGCCGAAATTCACTTGTTTTCATCGGTTTTGGAGGAAAAAAATCGGAGAACTGTGACTGAATACGGCCATAACTTTTGATCCAGAAATCGTTGTTGGGCCTATAATATACCAAATCGAAGCACTCTTCAAGCTCTACAAATCTAGCGGGGCGAAACCCAACAACCAAATTTTTTAGGCCGAAATTCACTTGTTTTCATCAGTTTTTGAGGAAAAAAAAATCGGAGAACTGTGACTGAATCCGGCCATAACTTTTGATCCAGAAATCGTTGTTGGGCCTATAATATACCAAATCGAAGCACTCATCAAGCTCTACGAATCTGGCGCGGTGAAACCCACCAACCAGATTTTTTAGGCCGAAATTCACTTGTTTTCATCAATTTTGTTGAAAAAAAAATCGGAGAACTGTGACTGAATACGGCCATAAATTTTGATCCAGAAATCGTTGTTGGGCCTATAATATACCAAATCGAAGCACTCTTCAAGCTCTACAAATCTAGCGGGGCGCAACCCAACAACCCAATTTTTTAGGCCGAAATTCACTTGTTTTCATCAGTTTTGTTGGAAAAAAAATCGGAGAACTGTGCCTGAATACTGCCATAACTTTTGATCCAGAAATCGTTGCTGGGCCTATAATATACCAAATCGACGCACTCATCAAGCTCTACAAATCTGGCGGGGCGAAACCCAACAACCAAATTATTTAGGCCGAAATTCACTTGTTTTCATCAGTTTATGAGGAAAAAAAATCAGGGAACTGTGACTGAATCCGGCCTTAACTTTTGATCCAGAAATCGTTGTTGGGCCTATAATATACCAAATCGAAGCACTCTTCAAGCTCTACAAATCTGGCTGGGCGAATCACAACAACCAAATTTTTTAGGCCTTGGAAAAAAAATCGGAGAACTGTGACTGAATACGGCCATAAATTTTGATCCAGAAATCGTTGCTGGGCCTATAATATACCAAATCGAAGCACTCATCAAGCTCTACGAATCTGGCGCAGTGAAACCCACCAACCAGATTTTTTAGGCCGAAATTCACTTGTTTTCATCGGTTTTGGAGGAAAAAAATCGGAGAACTGTGACTGAATACGGCCATAACTTTTGATCCAGAAATCGTTGTTTGGCCTATAATATACCAAATCGAAGCACTCTTCAAGCTCTACAAATCTAGCGGGGCGAAACCCAACAACCAAATTTTTTAGGCCGAAATTCACTTGTTTTCATCAGTTTTTGAGGAAAAAAAAATCGGAGAACTGTGACTGAATCCGGCCATAACTTTTGATCCAGAAATCGTTGTTGGGCCTATCATATACCAAATCGAAGCACTCTTCAAGCTCTACATATCTAGCGGGGCGCAACCCAACAACCAAATTTTTTAGGCCGAAATTCACTTGTTTTCATCAGTTTTGTTGAAAAAAAAATCGGAGAACTGTGACTGAATACGGCCATAAATTTTGATGCAGAAATCGTTGCTGGGCCTATAATATACCAAATCGAAGCACTCATCAAGCTCTACGAATCTGGCGCGGTGACACCCACCAACCAGATTTTTTAGGCCGAAATTCACTTGTTTTCATCGGTTTTGGAGGAAAAAAATCGGAGAACTGTGACTGAATACGGCCATAACTTTTGATCCAGAAATCGTTGTTGGGCCTATAATATACCAAATCGAAGCACTCTTCAAGCTCTACAAATCTAGCGGGGCGAAACCCAACAACCAAATTTTTTAGGCCGAAATTCACTTGTTTTCATCAGTTTTTGAGGAAAAAAAATCGGAGAACTGTGACTGAATACGGCCATAACTGTTGATCCAGAAATCGTTGCAGGGCCAATAATATACCAAATCGAAGCACTCTTCAAGCTCTACAAATCTGGCGGGGCGAAACCCAACAACCTAATTTTTTAGGCCGAAATTCGCTTGTTTTCATCAGTTTTGTTGAAAAAAAAATCGGAGAACTGTGACTGAATACGGCCATAAATTTTGATGCAGAAATCGTTGCTGGGCCTATAATATACCAAATCGAAGCACTCATCAAGCTCTACGAATCTGGCGCGGTGAAACCCACCAACCAGATTTTTTAGGCCGAAATTCACTTGTTTTCATCGGTTTTGGAGGAAAAAAATCGGAGAACTGTGACTGAATACGGCCATAACTTTTGATCCAGAAATCGTTGTTGGGCCTATAATATACCAAATCGAAGCACTCTTCAAGCTCTACAAATCTAGCTGGGCGAATCACAACAACCAAATTTTTTAGGCCAAAATTCACTTGTTTCCATAAGTTTTGTTGAAAAAAAATCGGAGAACTGTGACTGAATACGGCCATAAATTTTGATCCAGAAGTCGTTGCAGGGCCTATAATATACCAAATCGAAGCACTCATCAAGCACTACAAATCTAGCTCGGCGAAACCCACCAACCAGATTTTTTCGGCCGAAATTCACTTGTTTTCATCAGTTTTGCAGGAAAAAAATCGGAGAACTGTGACTGAATACGGCCATAAATTTTGATCCAGAAATCGTTGCTGGGCCTATAATATACCAAATCGAAGCACTCATCAAGCTCTACGAATCTGGCGCGGTGAAACCCACCAACCAGATTTTTGAGGCCGAAATTCACTTGTTTTCATCGGTTTTGGAGGAAAACAATCAGAGAACTGTGACTGAATACGGCCATAACTTTTGATCCAGAAATCGTTGTTGGGCCTATAATATTCCAATTCGAAGCACTCTTCAAGCTCTACAAATCTAGCGGGGCGAAACCCAACAACCGAATTTTTTAGGCCGAAATTCACTTGTTTTCATCAGTTTTTGAAGAAAAAAAATCGGAGAACTGTGACTGAATCCGGCCATAACTTTTGATCCAGAAATCGTTGTTGGGCCTATAATATACCAAATCGAAGCACTCTTCAAGCTCTACAAATCTAGCGGGGCGCAACCCAACAAGCCAATTTTTTAGGCCGAAATTCACTTGTTTTCATCAGTTTTGTTGAAAAAAAAATCGGAGAACTGTGACTGAATACGGCCATAAATTTTGATGCAGAAATCGTTGCTGGGCCTATAATATACCAAATCGAAGCACTCATCAAGCTCTACGAATCTGGCGCGGTGACACCCACCAACCAAATTTTTTAGGCCGAAATTCACTTGTTTTCATCGGTTTTGGAGGAAAAAAATCGGAGAACTGTGACTGAATACGGCCATAACTTTTGATCCAGAAATCGTTGTTGGGCCTATAATATACCAAATCGAAGCACTCTTCAAGCTCTACAAATCTAGCGGGGCGAAACCCAACAACCAAATTTTTTAGGCCGAAATTCACTTGTTTTCATCAGTTTTTGAGGAAAAAAAATCGGAGAACTGTGACTGAATCCGGCCATAACTTTTGATCCAGAAATCGTTGCTGGGCCTATAATATACCAAATCGAAGCACTCATCAAGCTCTACAAATCTGGCGGGGCGAAACCCCACAACCAAATTATTTAGGCCGAAATTCACTTGTTTTCATCAGTTTTTGAGGAAAAAAAATCAGAGAACTGTGACTGAATCCGGCCTTAACTTTTGATCCAGAAATCGTTGTTGGACCTATAATATACCAAATCGAAGCACTCATCAAGCTCCACGAATCTGGCGCGGTGAAACCCACCAACCAGATTTTTTAGGCCGAAATTCACTTGTTTTCATCAGTTTTGTTGAAAAAAAAATCGGAGAACTGTGACTGAATACGGCCATAAATTTTGATCCAGAAATCGTTGTTGGGCCTATAATATACCAAATCGAAGCACTCTTCAAGCTCTACAAATCTAGCGGGGCGCAACCCAACAACCCAATTTTTTAGGCCGAAATTCACTTGTTTTCATCAGTTTTGTTGGAAAAAAAATCGGAGAACTGTCACTGAATACTGCCATAACTTTTGATCCAGAAATCGTTGCTGGGCCTATAATATACCAAATCGAAGCACTCATCAAGCTCTACAAATCTGGCGGGGCGAAACCCAACAACCAAATTATTTAGGCCGAAATTCACTTGTTTTCATCAGTTTTTGAAAAAAAAAAAATCGGAGAACTGTGACTGAATCCGGCCATAACTTTTGATCCAGAAATCGTTGTTGGGCCTATAATATACCAAATCGAAGCACTCATCAAGCTCCACGAATCTGGCGCGGTGAAACCCACCAACCAGATTTTTTAGGCCGAAATTCACTTGTTTTCATCAGTTCTGTTGAAAAAAAAATCGGAGAACTGTGACTGAATACGGCCATAAATTTTGATCCAGAAATCGTTGTTGGGCCTATAATATACCAAATCGAAGCACTCTTCAAGCTCTACAAATCTAGCGGGGCGCAACCCAACAACCCAATTTTTTAGGCCGAAATTCACTTGTTTTCATCAGTTTTGTTGGAAAAAAATCGGAGAACTGTCACTGAATACTGCCATAACTTTTGATCCAGAAATCGTTGCTGGGCCTATAATATACCAAATCGAAGCACTCATCAAGCTCTACAAATCTGGTGGGGCGAAACCCAACAACCAAATTTTTTAGGCCGAAATTCACTTGTTTTCATCAGTTTTTGAGGAAAAAAAATCAGAGAACTGTGACTGAATCCGGCCTTAACTTTTGATGCAGAAATCGTTGTTGGGCCTATAATATACCAAATCGAAGCACTCTTCAAGCTCTACAAATCTGGCGGGGCGAATCACAACAACCAAATTTTTTAGGCCGAAATTCACTTGTTTTCATCAGTTTTGTTGGAAAAAAAATCGGAGAACTGTGACTGAATACGGCCATAAATTTTGATCCAGAAATCGTTGCTGGGCCTATAATATACCAAATCGAAGCACTCATCAAGCTCTACGAATCTGGCGCAGTGAAACCCACCAACCAGATTTTTTAGGCCGAAATTCACTTGTTTTCATCGGTTTTGGAGGAAAAAAATCAGAGAACTGTGACTGAATACGGCCATAACTTTTGATCCAGAAATCGTTGTTGGGCCTATAATATACCAAATCGAAGCACTCTTCAAGCTCTACAAATCTAGCGCGGCGAAACCCAACAACCAAATTTTTTAGGCCGAAATTCACTTGTTTTCATCAGTTTTTAAGGAAAAAAAATCGGAGAACTGTGACTGAATACGGCCATAACTTTTGATCCAGAAATCGTTGTTGGGCCTATAATATACCAAATCGAAGCACTCTTCAAGCTCTACAAATCTAGCGGGGCGAAACCCAACAACCCAATTTTTTAGGCCGAAATTCACTTGTTTTCATCAGTTTTGGAGAAAAAAAAATCGGAGAACTGTGACTGAATACGGCCATAAATTTTGATGCAGAAATCGTTGCTGGGCCTATAATATACCAAATCGAAGCACTCATCAAGCTCTACGAATCTGGCGTGGTGACACCCACCAACCAGATTTTTTAGGCCGAAATTCACTTGTTTTCATCGGTTTTGGAGGAAAAAAAATCGGAGAACTGTGACTGAATACGGCCATAACTTTTGATCCAGAAATCGTTGCTGGGCCTATAATATACCAAATCGAAGCACTCTTCAAGCTCTACAAATCTAGCGGGGCGAAACCCAACAACCAAATTTTTTAGGCCGAAATTCACTTGTTTTCATCAGTTTTTGAGGAAAAAAAATCGGAGAACTGTGACTGAATACGGCCATAACTTTTGATCCAGAAATCGTTGCTGGGCCTATAATATACCAAATCGAAGCACTCATCAAGCTCTACAAATCTGGCGCGGCGAAACCCACCAACCAGATTTTTTAGGCCGAAATTCACTTGTTTTCATCAGTTTTGTTGAAAAAAAAATCAGAGAACTGTGACTGAATACGGCCATAAATTTTGATCCAGAAATCGTTGTTGGGCCTATAATATACCAAATCGAAGCACTCTTCAAGCTCTACAAATCTAGCGGGGCGCAACCCAACAACCCAATTTTTTAGGCCGAAATTCACTTGTTTTCATCAGTTTTGTTGGAAAAAAAATCGGAGAACTGTGCCTGAATACTGCCATAACTTTTGATCCAGAAATCGTTGCTGGGCCTATAATATACCAAATCGACGCACTCATCAAGCTCTACAAATCTGGCGGGGCGAAACCCAACAACCAAATTATTTAGGCCGAAATTCACTTGTTTTCATCAGTTTATGAGGAAAAAAAATCAGGGAACTGTGACTGAATCCGGCCTTAACTTTTGATCCAGAAATCGTTGTTGGGCCTATAATATACCAAATCGAAGCACTCTTCAAGCTCTACAAATCTGGCTGGGCGAATCACAACAACCAAATTTTTTAGGCCTTGGAAAAAAAATCAGAGAACTGTGACTGAATACGGCCATAAATTTTGATCCAGAAATCGTTGCTGGGCCTATAATATACCAAATCGAAGCACTCATCAAGCTCTACGAATCTGGCGCAGTGAAACCCACCAACCAGATTTTTTAGGCCGAAATTCACTTGTTTTCATCGGTTTTGGAGGAAAAAAATCGGAGAACTGTTAACTGATACGGCCATAACTTTTGATCCAGAAATCGTTGTTTGGCCTATAATATACAATCGAAATCACTCTTCAAGCTCTACAAATCTAGCGCGCCGAAACCCAACAACAAAATTTTTTAGGCCGAAATTCACTTGTTTTCATCAGTTTTTGAGGAAAAAAAATCGGAGAACTGTGACTGAATACGGCCATAACTTTTGATCCAGAAATCGTTGCTGCGCCTATAATATACCAAATCGAATCACTCTTCAAGCTCCCTACCATATATAGCGACACGGGCGCAACACACAACCCAATTTTTAGGACCTAAATTCACTGTTTTCATCAGTTTTGTGAAAAAAAAATCGGAAACTTTGACTGAATAATGCCATAACTTTTGATGCAAAATCGTTGCTGGGCCTATAATATACCAAATCAAAGCACTCACAAGCTCTACAAATCTTGCAGCCGAAACCCAAAAACCCAATTTTTTAGGCCGAAATTCACTTTTTTCATCAGTTTTGGACGAAAAAAAATCGTAGAACTGTGACTGAATACGGCCATAACTTTTGATCCAGAAATCGTTGCTGGGCCTATAATATACCAAATCGAAGCACTCTTCAAGCTCTACAAATCTGGCCGGGCGAAACCCAACAACCCAATTTTTTAGGCCGAAATTCACTTGTTTTCATCATTTTTAAAGGAAAAAAAATCGGAGAACTGTGACTGAATCGGCCATAACTTTTGATCCAGAAATCCTGTTTGGGCCTATAATATACCAAATCGAAGCACTCTTCAAGCTCTACAAATCTAGCGGGGCTCCCCACAAGCAATTTTTTAGGCAAAATTCACTTGTTTTCATCAGTTTTGTTGGAAAAAAAATCGGAGAACTGTGACTGAATACGGCCATAAATTTTGATCCAGAAATCGTTGCTGGGCCTATAATATACCAAATCGAAGCACTCATCAAGCTCTACGAATCTGGCGCAGTGAAACCCACCAACCAGATTTTTTAGGCCGAAATTCACTTGTTTTCATCGGTTTTGGAGGAAAAAAATCAGAGAACTGTGAATGAATACGGCCATAACTTTTGATCCAGAAATCGTTGTTGGGCCTATAATATACCAAATCGAAGCACTCTTCAAGCTCTACAAATCTGGCGCGGCGAAACCCAACAACCAAATTTTTTAGGCCGAAATTCACTTGTTTTCATCAGTTTTGGAGGAAAAAAAATCGGAGAACTGTGACTGAATACGGCCATAACTTTTGATCCAGAAATCCTTGCTGGGCCTATAATATACCAAATCGAAGCACTCATCAAGCTCTACAAATCTAGCGGGGCGAAACCCAACAACCCAATTTTTTAGGCCGAAATTCACTTGTTTTCATCAGTTTTGGACAAAAAAAAATCAGAGAACTGTGACTGAATACGGCCATAAATTTTGATCCA
>JACAGA010000053.1:611998-633497 GCA_029231665.1 Morus indica
CTATCTTTTAAATAAATATAAAGACTTTTTAAAACCATAGAAATTGAAAAATTATGTGTAAATTATATGTAATTAGGTTGATTTATGCGTTGATTGGAATAAATTTGAACAAGTTTAGCCCCACCCTTAAAAAAAAAAAAAACAAAACCTGAAATGATTAGTAAATGAAGAATAATGAACAATTTGCTAATTTTCTGCTAAATAAAGAATTTATTAATTAGAAAGTAAAAAATTATTGATGCAATTGACAGATTGTTGTTCATTTAGAGCAATGTAGTTATTACTGAACACGCTTGTGGTCGGTTACAAAAATAAAAATAAAAAAATCAGAGATATATGTAGGTTGACAGATTGTTGTTCATTTAGAGCAATGTAGTTATTACTGAACACGCTTGTGGTCGGTTACAAAAATAAAAATAAAAAAATCAGAGATATATGTAGGCCTTAATTACATTCGATGATGCACCCTTTTATACGATTGCTACAGCAAGTTAAATTTTATACTTTCCAATTAATAAATTCTTTATTTACCGAAAATTTAGCAAATTGTTCACTATTCTTCATTTACCAATCATTCAAAGTTTTGTTTTTTTAAGATTGGGGGATAAACTTGTGCAGACTTATTCCAATCAACGTATAAATTGACCTGATTACATACAATTTACACATAATTTTTCAAAGTCTTTATATTTATCTAAAAGATAGTTTTTAAATTATGAAATTTTATAGTTTTTTTGCGTAAAAAACAAGAGTAATAATAAAATTTTTAAATTATGAAATTTTATATTTATCATTTTAGTAATAATACAAATTTATTTTAACATTTACTATTTATTTTCCAACATATGTTATTGGTGTCGTTACAAGAGTACAAACGATTGAACAAACAAATATCAGCAGCAGACAAATATCTCGACAGACAATAATGATACAAAATATAAGGTAAATTAACTTTTCATAATCACTACTATAATCATATAAAAAAAATTTTATTTAATAAAAGTATAAAACTTTTATATCATTTAAAATTCTTTATTCTAACTTTTTTATTTTACCACTTTTTTTCTCACAGAAATGAACATGTTCAAATCACATTATGGGGACATAAAGTAGATCAATTTGATGAAAATGTCATTAGATTAATGAAAGGACCAGTAGTTGCAGTCTTTGCAGCAATGTTAGTGAAACAATATCTAGGTATTTTTTTAACAACTTATAAAAATAATAACATATAACATAAACTATTTACATATAATAAATTAAAATATTAACCACTTTATTATTCATCTCTATGGTAATGCATATGTATCCAGTACTGCTGCAACAATCTTCTATCTTGGTCCAGAGATACCAAAAGCCCTACAAATCTAGTGGGGCGAATCCCACCAACCCAATTTTTTAGGCCAAAATTCACTTGTTTTCAACAGTTTTGGAGGAAAAGAATCGGATAACTGTGACTGAATACGGCCATAACTTTTGATCCAGAAATCGTTGTTGGGCCTATAATATACCAAATCGAAGCTATTTTATAACCCTACAAATCTGGCAGGGCGAAGCCCACCAACCCATTATTTTAGGCCAAAATTCACTTGTTTTCATCAGTTTGAGAGGAAAAATATCGGAGAACTGTGACTGAATACGGCCATAACTTTTGATCCAGAAATCGTTGCTGGGCCTATATTATACCAAACCGAAGCACTTTTAAAGCCCTACAAATCTAGAGGGGCAAAGCCCACCAATCCCATTTGTTAGGCCAAAATTCACTTGTTTTCATTAGTTTTGGAGCAAAAAATCGGAGAACTGTGACTGAATACGGCTATAACTTTTGACCCAGAAATCGTTGCTGGGCCTATAATATACCAAATCGAAGCTCTTTTAAAGATCTACAAATCTGGAGGGGCAAAGCCAACCAACCCAATTTTTTAGGTCAAAATTCACTTGTTTTCATCAGTTTTGGAGGAAAAGAATCGGATAACTCTGACTGAATACGGCTATAACTTTTGATCCAGAGATCGTTGCTGGGCCTATAATATACCAAATCGAAGCTCTTTTAAGGCCCGACAAATCTAGCAAGGCAAAGCCCACCAACCCAATTTTTTAGGCCAAAATTCACATGTTTTCATCAGTTTTGGAGGAAAAGAATCGGATAACTGTGACTGAATACGGCCATAACTCTTGATCCAGAAGTCGTTGTTGGGACTATAATATACCAAATCGAAGCTCCTTTAAAGCCCTACAAATCTAGCGGGGCAAAGCCCAACAACCCAAATTATTAGGCCAAAATTCACTTGTTTTCATCAGTTTTGGAGGAAAAAAAATCAGAGAACTGTGACTGAATACGGCCATAACTTTTGATCCAGAAGTCGTTGTTGGGACTATAATATACCAAATCGAAGCTCTTTTAAAACCCTACAAATCAAACGGTGCGAAGCCCACCAACCCAATTTTTTAGGCAAAAATTCACTTGTTTTCATCAGTTTTGGAGGAAAAGAATCGGATAACTGTGACTGAATACGGCCATAACTTTTGATCCAGAAATCGTTGCTGGGCCTATAATATACCAAATCGAAGCTCTTTTAAAGCCCTATAAATCTAGCGGGGCAAAGCCCACCAACCAAATTTTTTAGGCCAAAATTCACTTGTTTTCATCAGTTTTGGAGGAAAAGAATCGGATAACTGTGACTGAATACGGCCATAACTTTTGATCCAGAAGTCGTTGCTGAGACTATAATATACCAAATCGAAGCCCTTTTAAAGCCCTACAAATCAACGGGGCGAAGCCAAACAACCCAATTTTTTAGGCCAAAATTCACTTGTATTCATCAGTTTTGGAGGAAAAAAATCAGAGAACTGTGACTGAATACGGCCATAACTTTTGATCCAGAAATCGTTGCTGGGCCTATAATATACCAAATTGAAGCTATTTTAAAGCCCTAGAAATCTATCGGGGCAAAGCCCACCAACCTAATTTTTTAGGCCAAAATTCACTTGTTTTCATCTGTTTTTGAGGAAAAGAATCGGATAACTGTGACTGAATATGGCCATAACTTTTGATCCAGAAATTGTTGCTGGGCCTATAATATACCAAATCGAAGCTATTTTAAAGCCCTACAAATCTAGCGAGGCGAAGCCCACCAACCAAATTATTTAGGCCAAAATTCACTTCTTTTCACCAATTTTGTTGGAAAGGAATCGGATAACTGTGACTGAATACGGCCATAACTTTTGATCCAGAAATTGTTGCTGGGCCTATAATATACCAAATCGAAGCTATTTTAAAGCCCTACAAATCTAGCGAGGCGAAGCCCACCAACCAAATTATTTAGGCCAAAATTCACTTCTTTTCACCAATTTTGTTGGAAAGGAATCGGATAACTGTGACTGAATACGGCCATAACTTTTCATCCAGAAGTTGTTGCTGGGACTATAATATACCAAATCGAAGATATTTTAAAGACCTACAAATAAAGTCGGCCAAAGCCCACCCACCCAATTTTTAGGCCAAAATTCACTTGTTTTCATCAGTTTTGGAGGAAAAGAATCGGATAACTGTGACTGAATACGGCTATAACTTTTGATCCAGAGATCGTTGCTGGGCCTATAATATACCAAATCAAAGCTCTTTTAAAGCCCT
This sequence comes from Morus indica, assembly GCA_029231665.1. NCBI lineage: Eukaryota > Viridiplantae > Streptophyta > Magnoliopsida > Rosales > Moraceae > Morus > Morus indica. Next base: position 615,633 of record JACAGA010000053.1, read on the forward strand.
ACAAATCTAGCGGGGCCAAGCCCAACAACCCAATTTTTTAGGCCAAAATTCACTTGTTTTCATCAGTTTTGGAGGAAAAAAAATCAGAGAACTGTGAGTGAATACGGCCATAACTTTTGATCCAGAAGTCGTTGTTGGGACTATAATATACCAAATCGAAGCTCTTTTAAAGCCCTATAAATCTAGCAGGGCAATGCCCACCAACCCAGTTTTTTAGGCCAAAATTCACTTGTTTTCATCAGTTTTGGAGGAAAAGAATAGGATAAGTGTGATTTAATACGGCCATAACTTTTGATCCAGAAGTCGTTACTGGGACTATAATATACCAAATTGAAGCTCCTTTAAAGCCCTAAAAATCTACTGGGGCGAAGCCCAAGAACCCAATTTTTAGGCCAAAATTCACTTGTTTTCATCAGTTTTGGAGGGAAAAAATCAGAGAACTGTGACTGAATATGGCCATAACTTTTGATCCAGAAGTCGTTGTTGGGACTATAATATACCAAATCGAAGCCCTTTTAAAGCCCTACAAATCTAGCGGGGCAAAGCCCACCAACCCAATTTTTGAGGCCAAAATTCACTTGTTTTCATCAGTTTTGGAGGAAAAGAATCGGATAACTGTGGTTGAAAACAACCATAACTTTTGATCCAGAAATCGTTGCTGGGCCTATAATATACCAAATCGAAGCTCTTTTAAAGCACTATAAATCTTGCAAGGCAAAGCCCACCAACCCATTTTTTTAGGCCAAAATACACTTGTTTTCATCAGTTTTGGAGGAAAAGAATCAGATAACTGTGACTGAATACGGCCATAACTTTTGATCGAGAAATCGTTGCTTGGCCTATAATATACCAAATCGAAGCTATTTTAAGGCCCTATAAATCTGGCGGGGCGAAGCCCACCAACCCATTTTTTTAGGCTAAAATTCACTTGTTTTCATCAGTTTGGAGGAAAAAAATCGGAGAACTGTGACTGAATACGGCCATAACTTTTGATCCAGAAATCGTTGCTGGGCCTATAATATACCAACTTGAAGCTCTTTTAAAGCCCTATAAATCTAGCAGGGCAAAGCCCACCAACCAAATTTTTTAGGCCAAAATTCACTTGTTTTCATCTGTTTTGGAGGAAAAGAATCGGATAACTGTGACTGAATACGGCCATAACTTTTGATCCAGAAATTGTTGCTGGGCCTATAATATACCAAATCGAAGCTGTTTTATAGCCCTACAAATCTGGCGGGGCAAAGCCCACCAACCCAATTTTTTAGGCCAAAATTCACTTGTTTTCATCTGTTTTTGTGGAAAAAAATCGGAGAACTGTGACTGAATACGGCCATAACTTTTGATCCATAAGTCGTTTTAGGGACTATAATATACCTAATCGAAGCTATTTTAAAGCCCTACAAATAAAGCCGGGCAAAGCCCACAACCCAATTTTTTATGCCAAAATTCACTTGTTTTCATCAGTTTTGGTGGAAAATAATCGGAGAACTGTTACTGAATACGGCCATAACTTTTGATGCAGAAATCTTTGCTGGGCCTATAATATACCAAATCGAAGCTATTTTAAAGCCCTACAAATCTAGCGGGGCAAGGCCCACCGACACAATTTTTAGGCCAAAATTCACTTGTTTTCATCATTTTTGGAGGAAAAGAATCTTAGAACTTTGACTGAATACGGGCATAACTTTTGATCCAGAAATCGTTGCTGGGCCTATAATATACCAAATCGAAGCTATTTTAAAGCCCCACAAATCTAGCGGGGCAAAGCCCACCAACCCAATTTTTAGGCCAAAATTCACTTGTTTTCATTAGTTTTGGAGGAAAAGAATCAGATAATTGTGACTGAATACAGCCATAACTTTTGATCCAGAAGTCGTTGCTGGTTCTATAATATACCAAATCGAAGCTATTTTAAAGCCCTACAAATAAAGCCGGGCAAATCCCACCAACCCAATTTTTAGGCCGAAATTCACTTGTTTTCATCAGTTTTGGAGGACAAGAATCGGATAACTGTGACTGAATACGGCCATAACTTTTGATCCAGAGATCGTTGCTGGGTGATTGGTGCATGAAAATGCACCATAAATACTACTTTTGATTTATATAATATTAAAATATTTAAGCTTTAATTAAGCAATTTCATTATTTTTATTGATAATATTTTAATTGGAATTTGTCTAGTTTTTGATTAATTATTTACAGATGAAAGCAGTGTAGAAAAACTACACAAGAATAAGCCATGAAGCCATGTGTTCAAACCACTCGGAGCCAAGCTCTCAGCCGACCCGCAAAAGCCGATAAGAGAGAGGGAGAGCCGCGTGGGCCGAGCCGCGTCACCTGCACGCATGGCCTCAACGCGCGCGTTCCTTGCACGCAGACACCAGCGCGCGTTTCAGCTTCTCTCGCGTGGGTCCCGCGACTCAGTGCGCCAGTCTGCTCCTTTCTTTCGCGTGCGACATCTGTCAACCTTGTCCCCCATTCTGACTCCGCGCCAGCGCCTTTCCTCCACTCCGCGCGCGACACGTGGCGGCTCATTCTTTTCCTCCAATCGTTACGCGACACGTGTCCCCCTTGAGCTGAATCCGAATTTCTTCCTAAATATCTGAGCGATTTCTTCCCAAATTGAATATATGATTACTCCTAATTTATGTGTAATTTTATTTTGCTTCCTTTTCCTTTGTAATTTTCTATTTTTACTATTTGTTTCCTTATTTGACAGGCAACCTCTAAACACTATAAATAAGAGGGTTTGCCTAAGGTTTCAGAAGCTTTTGATTATTCAGTTTTCTGTCATCCTGCTGTCAGTCTCATATTTTCTCTCTAGAACTTGTGAGAATGTTTTGCAAGATAGGCTAGAGTTCTTTTGGTGAGGTTAGAGATGAACTTCTGTTGAGCGATCCAATTCGGGCATTTGATTCCTTGTTCTGTAAACTTCAACATCTGAATGAATTAAATCTCATATATTTTTCTATTACTTTTTAAAATATTGTGTGCCAATTTTTATATAAGTTCAGTCACGCTTTTCTTATGTAATTATGTCACGCATTGTTTTGTCATTCAAATTATTTTACAAATTGTCTTTTACTGCAATATTGTCAGATTGATATATTGTCGATTTTAGATAACTTGTAATAATAATATTTCCGTAGTCAACATAGAGATTTAATCTATTCAGTTCTTTTATTTTGTGAATCAAAACTGGAATTGGTGAACGAAACGTTAGGGATTCTCGACACCTTACCGTTTTCTTCATACATATTTTCTCATTTTTATTATATTTGCAACAAAAATCTCAAAAATTATTCTTTTTCTTTAATTCATTTTTCTCTAACGCTCTTATTCTGTTAATCATTCTTGTTATTTTGTTATCTCTCTGTGGATACGACCGCCCTTCTATGCTACAATTGACCGCTTGTGAACATCACTTTTGGGCGTTAATCACTGGGCCTATAATATACCTAATCGAAGCACTTTTAAAGCCCTGCAAATCTAGCGGGGCAAAACCCACCAACCCAATTTTTAGGCCAAAATTCACTTCTTTTCATCAGTTTTGGAGGAAAAGAATCGGATAACTGTGACTGAATACGGCCATAACTTTTGATCTAGAGATCGTTGCTGGGCCTATAATATACCAAATCGAAGCTATTTTAAAGGCCTACAAATCTGGCGGGGCGAAGCCCACCAACGCATTTTTGTAGGCCCAAATTCACTTGTTTTCATCAGTTTTGGAAGAAAAGAATCGGATAACTGTGACTGAATACGACCATAACATTTGATCCAGAAATCGTTGCTTGGCCTATAATATACCAAATCGAGGCTATTTTAAGGCCCTACAAATCTGGCGGGGCGAAGCCCACCAACCCATTTTTTTAGGCCAAAATACACTTGTTTTCATCAGTTTTGGAGGAAAAGAATCGGATAACTGTGACTGAATACGGTCATAACTTTTGATCCAGAAATCGTTGCTGGGCCTATAATATACCAAATCCAAGCACTTTTAAAGGCCTACAAATCTGGCGGGGCGAAGCCCACCAACCCATTTTTTTAGGCCAAAATTCACTTGTTTTCATCAGTTTTAGAGGAAAAAAATCACAGAACTGTGATTGAGCCATAAGTTTTTATCCAGAAATCGTTGCTGGGCCTATAATAAACCATATCGAAGCTCTTTTAAAGGCCTACAAATCTGGCGGGGCGATGCCCACCAACCCATTTTTTTAGGCCAAAATTCACTTGTTTTCTTCAGTTTTGGAGGAAAAGAATCGGATAACTGTGACTGAATACGGCCATAACTTTTGATCCAGAAATCGTTGCTGGGCCTATAATATACCAAATCCAATTTCTTTTAAAGGCCTACAAATCTGGCGGGGCGAAGCCCACCAACCCATTTTTTTAGGCCAAAATTCACTTGTTTTCTTCAGTTTTGGAGGAAAAGAATCGGAAAACTGTGACTGAATACGGCCATAACTTTTGATCCAGAAATCGTTGCTGGGCCTATAATATACCAAATCGAAGCTATTTTAAAGGCCTACAAATCTGGTGGGGCGAAGCCCACCAACGCATTTTTGTAGGCCCAAATTCACTTGTTTTCATCAGTTTTGGAAGAAAAGAATCGGATAACTGTGACTGAATACGACCATAACATTTGATCCAGAAATCGTTGCTTGGCCTATAATATACCAAATCGAGGCTATTTTAAGGCCCTACAAATCTGGTGGGGCGAAGCCCACCAACCCATTTTTTTAGGCCAAAATACACTTGTTTTCATCAGTTTTGGAGGAAAAGAATCGGATAACTGTGACTGAATACGGTCATAACTTTTGATCCAGAAATCGTTGCTGGGCCTCTAATATACCAAATCCAAGCACTTTTAAAAGCCTACAAATCTGGCGGGGCGAAGCCCACCAACCCATTTTTTTAGGCCAAAATTCACTTGTTTTCATCAGTTTTAGAGGAAAAAAATCAGAGAACTGTGATTGAGCCATAAGTTTTTATCCAGAAATCGTTGCTGGGCCTATAATAAACCATATCGAAGCTCTTTTAAAGGCCTACAAATCGGGCGGGGTGATGCCCACCAACCCATTTTTTTAGGCCGAAATTCACTTGTTTTCATCAGTTTTGGAGGAAAAGAATCGGATAACTGTGACTGAATACGGTCATAACTTTTGATCCAGAATCGTTGCTGGTCCTATAATATACCAAATCGAAGCTATTTTAAGGCCCTACAAATCTGGAGGGGCGAAGCCCACCAACCCATTTTTTTAGGCCAAAATACACTTGTTTTCAGCAGTTTTGGAGGAAAAGAATCAGATAACTGTGACTGAATACGACCATAACTTTTGATCGAGAAATCGTTGCTTGGCCTATAATATACCAAATCGAAGCTATTTTAAGGCCCTACAAATCTGGCGGGGCGAAGCCCACCAACCCATTTTTTTAGGCCAGAATTCACTTGTTTTCATCAGTATTAGAGGAAAAAAATTGGATAACTGTGACTGAATACGGCCATAACTTTTGATCCAGAAATCGTTGCTGGGCCTATAATATACCAAATCCAAGCTCTTTTAAAGGCCTACAAATCTGGCGGGGCGAAGCCCACCAAGGCATTTTTTTAGGCCCAAATTCACTTTTTTTCATCAGTTTTGGAAGAAAAGAATCGGATAACTGTGACTGAATACGACCATAACATTTGATCGAGAAATCGTTGCTTGGCCTATAATATACCAAATCGAGGCTATTTTAAGGCCCTACAAATCTGGCGGGGCGATGCCCACCAACCCATTTTTTTAGGCCAGAATTCACTTGTTTTCATCAGTTTTAGAGGAAAAAAATCGGATAACTATGACTGAATACGGCCATAACTTTTGATCCAGAAATCGTTGCTGGGCCTATAATATACCAAATCCAAGCACTTTTAAAGGCCTACAAATCTGGCAGGGCGAAGCCCACCAACCCATTTTTTTAGGCCAAAATTCACTTGTTTTCATCAGTTTTGGAGGAAAAGAATCGGAGAACTGTGACTGAATACGGCCATAACTTTTGATCCAGAAATCGTTGCTGGGCCTATAATATACCAAATCGAAGCTATTTTAAAGGCCTACAAATCTGGTGGGGCGAAGCCGACCAACCCATTCTTGTAGGCCCAAATTCACTTGTTTTCATCAGTTTTGGAGGAAAAGAATCGGATAACTGTGACTGAATACGGCCATAATATTTGATCCAGAAATCGTTGCTTGGCCTATAATATACCTAATCGAGGCTATTTTAAGGCCCTACAAATCTGGCGGGGCGAAGCCCACCAACCCATTTTTTTAGGCCAGAATTCACTTGTTTTCATCAGTTTTAGAGGAAAAAAATCGGATAACTGTGACTGAATACCACCATAACTTTTGATCCAGAAATCGTTGCTGGGCCTACAATATACCAAATCGAAGCTATGTTAAGGCCCTACAAATCTGGCGGGGCAAAGCCCACCAACCCATTTTTTTAGGCCAAAATTCACTTGTTTTCAGCAGTTTTGGAGGAAAAGAATCAGATAACTGTGACTGAATACGACCATAACTTTTGATCGAGAAATCGTTGCTTGGCCTATAATATACCAAATCGAAGCTATTTTAAGGCCCTACAAATCTGGCGGGGCGAAGCCCACCAACCCATTTTTTTAGGCCAGAATTCACTTGTTTTCATCAGTATTAGAGGAAAAAAATTGGATAACTGTGACTGAATACGGCCATAACTTTTGATCCAGAAATCGTTGCTGGGCCTATAATATACCAAATCCAAGCTCTTTTAAAGGCCTACAAATCTGGCGGGGCGAAGCCCACCAAGGCATTTTTTTAGGCCCAAATTCACTTTTTTTCATCAGTTTTGGAAGAAAAGAATCGGATAACTGTGACTGAATACGACCATAACATTTGATCGAGAAATCGTTGCTTGGCCTATAATATACCAAATCGAGGCTATTTTAAGGCCCTACAAATCTGGCGGGGCGATGCCCACCAACCCATTTTTTTAGGCCAGAATTCACTTGTTTTCATCAGTTTTAGAGGAAAAAAATCGGATAACTATGACTGAATACGGCCATAACTTTTGATCCAGAAATCGTTGCTGGGCCTATAATATACCAAATCCAAGCACTTTTAAAGGCCTACAAATCTGGCAGGGCGAAGCCCACCAACCCATTTTTTTAGGCCAAAATTAACTGTGACTGAATACGGTCATAACTTTTGATCCAGAAATCGTTGCTGGGCCTATAATATACCAAATCCAAGCACTTTTAAAGGCCTACAAATCTGGCGGGGCGAAGCCCACCAACCCATTTTTTTAGGCCAAAATTCACTTGTTTTCATCAGTTTTAGAGGAAAAAAATCAGAGAACTGTGATTGAGCCATAAGTTTTTATCCAGAAATCGTTGCTGGGCCTATAATAAACCATATCAAAGCTCTTTTAAAGGCCTACAAATCTGGCGGGGTGATGCCCACCAACCCATTTTTTTAGGCCAAAATTCACTTGTTTTCTTCAGTTTTGGAGGAAAAGAATCGGATAACTGTGACTGAATACGGCCATAACTTTTGATCCAGAAATCGTTGCTGGGCCTATAATATACCAAATCCAATTTCTTTTAAAGGCCTACAAATCTGGCGGGGCGAAGCCCACCAACCCATTTTTTTAGGCCAAAATTCACTTGTTTTCTTCAGTTTTGGAGGAAAAGAATCGGAAAACTGTGACTGAATACGGCCATAACTTTTGATCCAGAAATCGTTGCTGGGCCTATAATATACCAAATCGAAGCTATTTTAAAGGCCTACAAATCTGGCGGGGCGAAGCCCACCAACGCATTTTTGTAGGCCCAAATTCACTTGTTTTCATCAGTTTTGGAAGAAAAGAATCGGATAACTGTGACTGAATACGACCATAACATTTGATCCAGAAATCGTTGCTTGGCCTATAATATACCAAATCGAGGCTATTTTAAGGCCCTACAAATCTGGTGGGGCGAAGCCCACCAACCCATTTTTTTAGGCCAAAATACACTTGTTTTCATCAGTTTTGGAGGAAAAGAATCGGATAACTGTGACTGAATACGGTCATAACTTTTGATCCAGAAATCGTTGCTGGGCCTATAATATACCAAATCCAAGCACTTTTAAAGGCCTACAAATCTGGCGGGGCGAAGCCCACCAACCCATTTTTTTAGGCCAAAATTCACTTGTTTTCATCAGTTTTAGAGGAAAAAAATCACAGAACTGTGATTGAGCCATAAGTTTTTATCCAGAAATCGTTGCTGGGCCTATAATAAACCATATCGAAGCTCTTTTAAAGGCCTACAAATCGGGCGGGGTGATGCCCACCAACCCATTTTTTTAGGCCGAAATTCACTTGTTTTCATCAGTTTTGGAGGAAAAGAATCGGATAACTGTGACTGAATACGGTCATAACTTTTGATCCAGAATCGTTGCTGGTCCTATAATATACCAAATCGAAGCTATTTTAAGGCCCTACAAATCTGGAGGGGCGAAGCCCACCAACCCATTTTTTTAGGCCAAAATACACTTGTTTTCATCAGTTTTGGAGGAAAAGAATCAGATAACTGTGACTGAATACGACCATAACTTTTGATCGAGAAATCGTTGCTTGGCCTATAATATACCAAATCGAAGCTATTTTAAGGCCCTACAAATCTGGCGGGGCGAAGCCCACCAACCCATTTTTTTAGGCCAGAATTCACTTGTTTTCATCAGTATTAGAGGAAAAAAATTGGATAACTGTGACTGAATACGGCCATAACTTTTGATCCAGAAATCGTTGCTGGGCCTATAATATACCAAATCCAAGCTCTTTTAAAGGCCTACAAATCTGGCGGGGCGAAGCCCACCAAGGCATTTTTTTAGGCCCAAATTCACTTTTTTTCATCAGTTTTGGAAGAAAAGAATCGGATAACTGTGACTGAATACGACCATAACATTTGATCGAGAAATCGTTGCTTGGCCTATAATATACCAAATCGAGGCTATTTTAAGGCCCTACAAATCTGGCGGGGCGATGCCCACCAACCCATTTTTTTAGGCCAGAATTCACTTGTTTTCATCAGTTTTAGAGGAAAAAAATCGGATAACTATGACTGAATACGGCCATAACTTTTGATCCAGAAATCGTTGCTGGGCCTATAATATACCAAATCCAAGCACTTTTAAAGGCCTACAAATCTGGCAGGGCGAAGCCCACCAACCCATTTTTTTAGGCCAAAATTCACTTGTTTTCATCAGTTTTGGAGGAAAAGAATCGGAGAACTGTGACTGAATACGGCCATAACTTTTGATCCAGAAATCGTTGCTGGGCCTATAATATACCAAATCGAAGCTATTTTAAAGGCCTACAAATCTGGTGGGGCGAAGCCGACCAACCCATTTTTGTAGGCCCAAATTCACTTGTTTTCATCAGTTTTGGAGGAAAAGAATCGGATAACTGTGACAGAATACGGCCATAATATTTGATCCAAAAATCGTTGCTTGGCCTATAATATACCTAATCGAGGCTATTTTAAGGCCCTACAAATCTGGCGGGGCGAAGCCCACCAACCCATTTTTTTAGGCCAGAATTCACTTGTTTTCATCAGTTTTAGAGGAAAAAAATCGGATAACTATGACTGAATACCACCATAACTTTTGATCCAGAAATCGTTGCTGGGCCTACAATATACCAAATCGAAGCTATGTTAAGGCCCTACAAATCTGGCGGGGCAAAGCCCACCAACCCATTTTTTTAGGCCAAAATTCACTTGTTTTCAGCAGTTTTGGAGGAAAAGAATCAGATAACTGTGACTGAATACGACCATAACTTTTGATCGAGAAATCGTTGCTTGGCCTATAATATACCAAATCGAAGCTATTTTAAGGCCCTACAAATCTGGCGGGGCGAAGCCCACCAACCCATTTTTTTAGGCCAGAATTCACTTGTTTTCATCAGTTTTAGAGGAAAAAAATTGGATAACTGTGACTGAATACGGCCATAACTTTTGATCCAGAAATCGTTGCTGGGCCTATAATATACCAAATCCAAGCTCTTTTAAAGGCCTACAAATCTGGCGGGGCGAAGCCCACCAAGGCATTTTTTTAGGCCCAAATTCACTTTTTTTCATCAGTTTTGGAAGAAAAGAATCGGATAACTGTGACTGAATACGACCATAACATTTGATCGAGAAATCGTTGCTTGGCCTATAATATACCAAATCGAGGCTATTTTAAGGCCCTACAAATCTGGCGGGGCGATGCCCACCAACCCATTTTTTTAGGCCAGAATTCACTTGTTTTCATCAGTTTTAGAGGAAAAAAATCGGATAACTATGACTGAATACGGCCATAACTTTTGATCCAGAAATCGTTGCTGGGCCTATAATATACCAAATCCAAGCACTTTTAAAGGCCTACAAATCTGGCAGGGCGAAGCCCACCAACCCATTTTTTTAGGCCAAAATTCACTTGTTTTCATCAGTTTTGGAGGAAAAGAATCGGAGAACTGTGACTGAATACGGCCATAACTTTTGATCCAGAAATCGTTGCTGGGCCTATAATATACCAAATCGAAGCTATTTTAAAGGCCTACAAATCTGGCGGGGCGAAGCCCACCAACCCATTTTTTTAGGCCCAAATTCACTTGTTTTCATCAGTTTTGGAGGAAAAGAATCGGATAACTGTGACAGAATACGGCCATAATATTTGATCCAAAAATCGTTGCTTGGCCTATAATATACCTAATCGAGGCTATTTTAAGGCCCTACAAATCTGGCGGGGCGAAGCCCACCAACCCATTTTTTTAGGCCAGAATTCACTTGTTTTCATCAGTTTTAGAGGAAAAAAATCGGATAACTGTGACTGAATACGGCCATAACTTTTGATCCAGAAATCGTTGCTGGGCCTATAATATACCAAATCGAAGCTCTCTTAAAGCCCTACAAATCTGGCGGGGCGAAGCCCACCAACCCATTTTTTTAGGCCAAAATTCACTTGTTTTCATCAGTTTTGGAGGAAAAGAATCGGAAAACTGTGACTGAATACGGCCATAACTTTTGATCCAGAAATCGTTGCTGGGCCTATAATATACCAAATCGAAGCTATTTTAAAGGCCTACAAATCTGGCGGGGCGAAGCCCACCAACGCATTTTTGTAGGCCCAAATTCACTTGTTTTCATCAGTTTTGGAAGAAAAGAATCGGATAACTGTGACTGAATACGACCATAACATTTGATCCAGAAATCGTTGCTTGGCCTATAATATACCAAATCGAGGCTATTTTAAGGCCCTACAAATCTGGCGGGGCGAAGCCCACCAACCCATTTTTTTAGGCCAAAATACACTTGTTTTCATCAGTTTTGGAGGAAAAGAATCGGATAACTGTGACTGAATACGGTCATAACTTTTGATCCAGAAATCGTTGCTGGGCCTATAATATACCAAATCGAAGCACTTTTAAAGGCCTACAAATCTGGCGGGGCGAAGCCCACCAACCCATTTTTTTAGGCCAAAATTCACTTGTTTTCATCAGTTTTGGAGGAAAAAAATCAGAGAACTGTGACTGAGCCATAACTTTTGATCCAGAAATCGTTGCTGGGCCTATAATATAGCTATTTTAAAGGCCTACAAATCTGGCGGGGCGAAGCCCACCAACGCATTTTTGTAGGCCCAAATTCACTTGTTTTCATCAGTTTTGGAAGAAAAGAATCGGATAACTGTGACTGAATACGACCATAACATTTGATCCAGAAATCGTTGCTTGGCCTATAATATACCAAATCGAGGCTATTTTAAGGCCCTACAAATCTGGTGGGGCGAAGCCCACCAACCCATTTTTTTAGGCCAAAATACACTTGTTTTCATCAGTTTTGGAGGAAAAGAATCGGATAACTGTGACTGAATACGGTCATAACTTTTGATCCAGAAATCGTTGCTGGGCCTCTAATATACCAAATCCAAGCACTTTTAAAGGCCTACAAATCTGGCGGGGCGAAGCCCACCAACCCATTTTTTTAGGCCAAAATTCACTTGTTTTCATCAGTTTTAGAGGAAAAAAATCACAGAACTGTGATTGAGCCATAAGTTTTTATCCAGAAATCGTTGCTGGGCCTATAATAAACCATATCGAAGCTCTTTTAAAGGCCTACAAATCTGGCGGGGTGATGCCCACCAACCCATTTTTTTAGGCCGAAATTCACTTGTTTTCATCAGTTTTGGAGGAAAAGAATCGGATAACTGTGACTGAATACGGTCATAACTTTTGATCCAGAATCGTTGCTGGTCCTATAATATACCAAATCGAAGCTATTTTAAGGCCCTACAAATCTGGAGGGGCGAAGCCCACCAACCCATTTTTTTAGGCCAAAATACACTTGTTTTCAGCAGTTTTGGAGGAAAAGAATCAGATAACTGTGACTGAATACGACCATAACTTTTGATCGAGAAATCGTTGCTTGGCCTATAATATACCAAATCGAAGCTATTTTAAGGCCCTACAAATCTGGCGGGGCGAAGCCCACCAACCCATTTTTTTAGGCCAGAATTCACTTGTTTTCATCAGTATTAGAGGAAAAAAATTGGATAACTGTGACTGAATACGGCCATAACTTTTGATCCAGAAATCGTTGCTGGGCCTATAATATACCAAATCCAAGCTCTTTTAAAGGCCTACAAATCTGGCGGGGCGAAGCCCACCAAGGCATTTTTTTAGGCCCAAATTCACTTTTTTTCATCAGTTTTGGAAGAAAAGAATCGGATAACTGTGACTGAATACGACCATAACATTTGATCGAGAAATCGTTGCTTGGCCTATAATATACCAAATCGAGGCTATTTTAAGGCCCTACAAATCTGGCGGGGCGATGCCCACCAACCCATTTTTTTAGGCCAGAATTCACTTGTTTTCATCAGTTTTAGAGGAAAAAAATCGGATAACTATGACTGAATACGGCCATAACTTTTGATCCAGAAATCGTTGCTGGGCCTATAATATACCAAATCCAAGCACTTTTAAAGGCCTACAAATCTGGCAGGGCGAAGCCCACCAACCCATTTTTTTAGGCCAAAATTCACTTGTTTTCATCAGTTTTGGAGGAAAAGAATCGGAGAACTGTGACTGAATACGGCCATAACTTTTGATCCAGAAATCGTTGCTGGGCCTATAATATACCAAATCGAAGCTATTTTAAAGGCCTACAAATCTGGTGGGGCGAAGCCGACCAACCCATTTTTGTAGGCCCAAATTCACTTGTTTTCATCAGTTTTGGAGGAAAAGAATCGGATAACTGTGACAGAATACGGCCATAATATTTGATCCAAAAATCGTTGCTTGGCCTATAATATACCTAATCGAGGCTATTTTAAGGCCCTACAAATCTGGCGGGGCGAAGCCCACCAACCCATTTTTTTAGGCCAGAATTCACTTGTTTTCATCAGTTTTAGAGGAAAAAAATCGGATAACTATGACTGAATACCACCATAACTTTTGATCCAGAAATCGTTGCTGGGCCTACAATATACCAAATCGAAGCTATGTTAAGGCCCTACAAATCTGGCGGGGCAAAGCCCACCAACCCATTTTTTTAGGCCAAAATTCACTCGTTTTCATCAGTTTTGGAGGAAAAAAATCGCAGAACTGTGAATGAATACGGCCATAACTTTTGATCCAGAAATCGTTGCTAGGCCTATAATATACCAAATTGAAGCTATTTTAAAGGCCTACAAATCTGGCGGGGCGACGCCCACCAACCCATTTTTGTAGGCCCAAATTCACTTGTTTTCATCAGTTTTGCAGGAAAAGAATCGGATAACTATGACTGAATACGGCCATAACTTTTGATCCAGAAATCGTTGCTGGGCCTATAACATACCCAATCCAAGCTCTATTAAAGCCCTACAAATCTGGCGGGGCAAAGCCCACCAACCCATTTTTTTAGGCTAAAATTCACTTGTTTTCATCAGTTTTGGAGGAAAAGAATCGGATAACTGTGACTGAATACGACCATAACTTTTGATCCAGAAATCGTTGCTGGGCCTACAATATACCAAATCGAAGCTATGTTAAGGCCCTACAAATCTGGCGGGGCAAAGCCCACCAACCCATTTTTTTAGGCCAAAATTCACTTGTTTTCATCAGCTTTGGAGGAAAAAAATCGCAGAACTGTGAATGAATACGGCCATAACTTTTGATCCAGAAATCGTTGCTGGGCCTATAATATACCAAATTAAAGCTATTTTAAAGGCCTACAAATCTGGCGGGGTGACGCCCACCAACCCATTTTTGTAGGCCAAAATTCACTTGTTTTCATCAGTTTTGGAGGAAAAGAATCGGATAACTGTGACTGAATACGGCCATAACTTTTGATCCAGAAATTGTTGCTGGGCCTACAATATACCAAATCGAAGCTATTTTATAGCCCTACAAATCTGGCGGGGCAAAGCCGACCAACCCAATTTTTTAGGCCAAAATTCACTTGTTTTCATCTGTTTTGGTGGAAAAAAATCGGAGAACTGTGACTGAATACGGCCATAACTTTTGATCCATATGTCGTTTTAGGGACTATAATATACCTAATCGAAGCTATTTTAAAGCCCTACAAATAAAGCCGGGCAAAGCCCACAACCCAATTTTTTATGCCAAAATTCACTTGTTTTCATCAGTTTTGGTGGAAAATAATCAGAGAACTGTTACTGAATACGGCCATAACTTTTGATGCAGAAATCTTTGCTGGGCCTATAATATACCAAATCGAAGCTATTTTAAAGCCCTACAAATCTAGCGGGGCAAGGCCCACCGACACAATTTTTAGGCCAAAATTCACTTGTTTTCATCATTTTTGGAGGAAAAGAATTGGAGAACTTTGACTGAATACGGGCATAACTTTTGATCCAGAAATCGTTGCTGGGCCTATAATATACCAAATCGAAGCTATTTTAAAGCCCCACAAATCTAGCGGGGCAAAGCCCACCAACCCAATTTTTAGGCCAAAATTCACTTGTTTTCATTAGTTTTGGAGGAAAAGAATCAGATAATTGTGACTGAATACAGCCATAACTTTTGATCCAGAAGTCGTTGCTGGTTCTATAATATACCAAATCGAAGCTATTTTAAAGCCCTACAAATAAAGCCGGGCAAATCCCACCAACCCAATTTTTAGGCCGAAATTCACTTGTTTTCATCAGTTTTGGAGGACAAGAATCGGATAACTGTGACTGAATACGGCCATAACTTTTGATCCAGAGATCGTTGCTGGGTGATTGGTGCATGAAAATGCACCATAAATACTACTTTTGATTTATATAATATTAAAATATTTAAGCTTTAATTAAGCAATTTCATTATTTTTATTCATAATATTTTAATTGGAATTTGTCTAGTTTTTGCTTAATTATTTACAGATGAAAGCAGTGTAGAAAAACTACACAAGAATAAGCCATGAAGCCATGTGTTCAAACCACTCGGAGCCAAGCTCTCAGCCGAGCCGCAAAAGCCGATAAGAGAGAGGGAGAGCCGCGTGGGCCGAGCCACAAGCTGATTCCAGCTCTCCCACGTTTCCTCACTCTTCCTCGCGCGCGTCACCTGCACGCATGGCCTCAACGCGCGCGTTCCTTGCACGCAGACACCAGCGCGCGTTTCAGCATCTCTTGCGTGGGTCCCGCGACTCAGTGCGCCAGTCTGCTCCTTTCTTTCGCGTGCGACATCTGTCAACCTTGTCCCCCATTCTGACTCCGCGCCAGCGCCTTTCCTCCACTCCGCGCGCGACACGTGGCGGCTCATTCTTTTCCTCCAATCGTTACGCGACACGTGTCCCCCTTGAGCTGAATCCGAATTTCTTCCTAAATATCTGAGCGATTTCTTCCCAAATTGAATATATGATTACTCCTAATTTATGTGTAATTTTATTTTGCTTCCTTTTCCTTTGTAATTTTCTATTTTTACTATTTGTTTCCTTATTTGACAGGCAACCTCTAAACACTATAAATAAGAGGGTTTGCCTAAGGTTTCAGAAGCTTTTGATTATTCAGTTTTCTGTCATCCTGCTGTCAGTCTCATATTTTCTCTCTAGAACTTGTGAGAATGTTTTGCAAGATAGGCTAGAGTTCTTTTGGTGAGGTTAGAGATGAACTTCTGTTGAGCGATCCAATTCGGGCATTTGATTCCTTATTCTGTAAACTTCAACATCTGAATGAATTAAATCTCATATATTTTTCTATTACTTTTTAAAATATTGTGTGCCAATTTTTATATAAGTTCAGTCACGCTTTTCTTATGTAATTATGTCACGCATTGTTTTGTCATTCAAATTATTTTACAAATTGTCTTTTACTGCAATATTGTCAGATTGATATATTGTCGATTTTAGATAACTTGTAATAATAATATTTCCGTAGTCAACATAGAGATTTAATCTATTCAGTTCTTTTATTTTGTGAATCAAAACTGGAATTGGTGAACGAAACGTTAGGGATTCTCGACACCTTACCGTTTTCTTCATACATATTTTCTCATTTTTATTATATTTGCAACAAAAATCTCAAAAATTATTCTTTTTCTTTAATTCATTTTTCTCTAACGCTCTTATTCTGTTAATCATTCTTGTTATTTTGTTATCTCCCTGTGGATACGACCGCCCTTCTATGCTACAATTGACCGCTTGTGAACATCACTTTTGGGCGTTAATCACTGGGCCTATAATATACCTAATCGAAGCACTTTTAAAGCCCTGCAAATCTAGCGGGGCAAAACCCACCAACCCAATTTTTTAGGCCAAAATTCACTTCTTTTCATCAGTTTTGGAGGAAAAGAATCGGATAATTGTGACTGAATACGGCCATAACTTTTGATCTAGAGATCGTTGCTGGGCCTATAATATACCAAATCGAAGCTCTTTTAAAGCCCTACAAATCTAGCAGGGCAAAGCCCATCAACCCAATTTTTTAGGCCAAAATTCACTTGTTTTCATCAGTTTTGGACGAAAAGAATCGGATAACTGTGACTGATTACGGCCATAACTTTTGATCCAGAAATCGTTGCTGGGCCTATAATATACCTAATCGAAGCTCTTTTAAAGCCCTACAAATCTAGCGGGGCAAAGCCCACCAACCCAAATTTTTAGGCCAAAATTCACTTCTTTTCATCAGTTTTGGAGGAAAAGAATCGGATAATTGTGACTGAATACGGCCATAACTTTTGATCCAGAGATCGTTGCTGGGCCTATAATATACCAAATCGAAGCTCTTTTAAAGCCCTACAAATCTAGCAGGGCAAAGCCCAGCAACCCAAGTTTTTAGGCAAAAATTCACTTGTTTTCATCAGTTTTGGACGAAAAGAATCGGATAGCTGTGACTGATTACGGCCATAACTTTTGATCCAGAAATCGTTGCTGGGCCTATAATATACCAAATCGAAGCTCTTTTAAAGGCCTACAAATCTGGCGGGGCAAAGCCCACCAACCCATTTTTTAGGCCAAAATTCACTTGTTTTCATCAGTTCTGGAGGAAAAGAATCGGATAACTGTGACTGAATACGGCCATAACTTTTGATCCAGAAATCGTTGTTGGGCCTATAATATACAAAATCGAAGCTCTTTTAAGGGCCTACATATCTGGCGGGGCAAAGCCCACCAACCCATTTTTTTAGGCCAAAATTCACTTGTTTTCATCAGTTTTAGAGGAAAAAAAATCAGAGAACTGTGACTGAGCCATAAGTTTTTATCCAGAAATCGTTGCTGGGCCTATAATAAACCATATCGAAGCACTTTTAAAGGCCTACAAATCTGGCGGGGTGATGCCCACCAACCCATTTTTTTAGGCCGAAATTCACTTGTTTTCATCAGTTTTGGAGGAAAAGAATCGGATA
>JACAGA010000053.1:633597-648777 GCA_029231665.1 Morus indica
AGGCCTACAAATCTGGCGGGGCAAAGCCCACCAACCCATTTTTTAGGCCAAAATTCACTTGTTTTCATCAGTTCTGGAGGAAAAGAATCGGATAACTGTGACTGAATACGGCCATAACTTTTGATCCAGAAATCGTTGTTGGGCCTATAATATACAAAATCGAAGCTCTTTTAAGGGCCTACATATCTGGCGGGGCAAAGCCCACCAACCCATTTTTTTAGGCCAAAATTCACTTGTTTTCATCAGTTTTAGAGGAAAAAAAATCAGAGAACTGTGACTGAGCCATAAGTTTTTATCCAGAAATCGTTGCTGGGCCTATAATAAACCATATCGAAGCACTTTTAAAGGCCTACAAATCTGGCGGGGTGATGCCCACCAACCCATTTTTTTAGGCCGAAATTCACTTGTTTTCATCAGTTTTGGAGGAAAAGAATCGGATAACTGTGACTGAATACGGCCATAACTTTTGATCTAGAAATCGTTGCTGGGCCTATAATATACCAAATCGAAGCTATTTTAAAGGCCTACAAATCTGGCGGGGCGAAGCCCACCAACGCATTTTTTTAGGCCCAAATTCACTTGTTTTCATCAGTTTTGGAAGAAAAGAATCGGATAACTGTGACTGAATACGGCCATAACATTTGATCCAGAAATCGTTGCTTAGCCTATAATATACCAAATCGAGGCTATTTTAAGGCCCTACAAATCTGGCGGGGCGAAGCCCACCAACCCATTTTTTTAGGCCTGAATTCACTTGTTTTCATCAGTTTTAGAGGAAAAAAATTGGATAACTGTGACTTAATACGGCCATAACTTTTGATCCAGAAATCGTTGCTGGGCCTATAATATACCAAATCCAAGCTCTTTTAAAGGCCTACAAATCTGGCGGGGCGAAGCCCACCAACCCATTTTTTTAGGCCAAAATTCACTTGTTTTCTTCAGTTTTGGAGGAAAAGAATCGGATAACTGTGACTGAATACGGCCATAACATTTGATCCAGAAATCGTTGCTGGGCCTATAATATACCAAATCGAAGCTATTTTAAAGGCCTACAAATCTGGTGGGGAGAAGCCCACCAACGCATTTTTGTAGGCCCAAATTCACTTGTTTTCATCAGTTTTGGAGGAAAAGAATCGGATAACGGTGACTGAATACGGCCATAACATTTGATCCAGAAATCGTTGCTTGGCCTATAATATACCAAATCGAGGCTATTTTAAGGCCCTACAAATCTGGCGGGGCGAAGCCCACCAACCCATTTTTTTAGGCCAGAATTCACTTGTTTTCATCAGTTTTAGAGGAAAAAAATTGGATAACTGTGACTTAATACGGCCATAACTTTTGATCCAGAAATCGTTGCTGGGCCTATAATATACCAAATCCAATTTCTTTTAAAGGCCTACAAATCTGGCGGGGCGAAGCCCACCAACCCATTTTTTTAGGCCAAAATTCACTTGTTTTCTTCAGTTTTGGAGGAAAAGAATCGGATAACTGTGACTGAATACGGCCATAACTTTTGATCCAGAAATCGTTGCTGGGCCTATAATATACCAAATCGATGCTATTTTAAAGGCCTACAAATCTGGCGGGGCGAAGCCCACCAACGCATTTTTGTAGGCCCAAATTCACTTGTTTTCATCAGTTTTGGAAGAAAAGAATCGGATAACTGTGACTGAATACGACCATAACATTTGATCCAGAAATCGTTGCTTGGCCTACAATATACCAAATCGAGGCTATTTTAAGGCCCTACAAATCTGGCGGGGCGAAGCCCACCAACCCATTTTTTTAGGCCAAAATACACTTGTTTTCATCAGTTTTGGAGGAAAAGAATCGGATAACGGTGACTGAATACGGCCATAACATTTGATCCAGAAATCGTTGCTTGGCCTATAATATACCAAATCGAGGCTATTTTAAGGCCCTACAAATCTGGCGGGGCGAAGCCCACCAACCCATTTTTTTAGGCCAAAATACACTTGTTTTCATCAGTTTTGGAGGAAAAGAATCGGATAACTGTGACTGAATACGGTCATAACTTTTGATCCAGAAATCGTTGCTGGGCCTATAATATACCAAATCCAAGCACTTTTAAAGGCCTACAAATCTGGCGGGGCGGATCCCACCAACCCATTTTTTAGGCCAAAATTCACTTGTTTTCATCAGTTTTAGAGGAAAAAAATCAGAGAACTGTGATTGAGCCATAAGTTTTTATCCAGAAATCGTTGCAGGGCCTATAATAAACCATATCGAAGCTCTTTTAAAGGCCTACAAATCTGGCGGGGTGATGCCCACCAAGCCATTTTTTTAGGCCGAAATTCACTTGTTTTCATCAGTTTTGGAGGAAAAGAATCGGATAACTGTGACTGAATACGGTCATAACTTTTGATCCAGAATCGTTGCTGGGCCTATAATATACCAAATCGAAGCTATTTTAAGGCCCTACAAACCTGGAGGGGCGAAGCCCACCAACCCATTTTTTTAGGCCAAAATACACTTGTTTTCATCAGTTTTGGAGGAAAAGAATCAGATAACTGTGACTGAATACGACCATAACTTTTGATCGAGAAATCGTTGCTTGGCCTATAATATACCAAATCGAAGCTATTTTAAGGCCCTACAAATCTGGCGGGGCGAAGCCCACCAACCCATTTTTTTAGGCAAGAATTCACTTGTTTTCATCAGTTTTAGAGGAAAAAAATTGGATAAGTGTGACTGACTACGGCCATAACTTTTGATCCAGAAATCGTTGCTGGGCCTATAATATACCAAATCCAAGCTCTATTAAAGGCCTACAAATCTGGCGGGGCGAAGCCCACCAACCCATTTTTTTAGGCCAAAATTCACTTGTTTTCTTCAGTTTTGGAGGAAAAGAATCGGATAACTGTGACTGAATACGGCCATAACTTTTGATCCAGAAATCATTGCTGGGCCTATAATATACCAAATCGAAGCTATTTTAAAGGCCTACAAATCTGGCGGGGCGAAGCCCACCAACGCATTTTTGTAGGCCCAAATTCACTTGTTTTCATCAGTTTTGGAGGAAAAGAATCGGATAACTGTGACTGAATACGGCCATAACATTTGATCCAGAAATCGTTGCTTGGCCTATAATATACCAAATCGAGGCTATTTTAAGGCCCTACAAATCTGGCGGGGCGAAGCCCACTAACCCATTTTGTTAGGCCAGAATTCACTTGTTTTCATCAGTTTTAGAGGAAAAAAATTGGATAACTGTGACTTAATACGGCCATAACTTTTGATCCAGAAATCGTTGCTGGGCCTATAATATACCAAATCCAAGCTCTTTTAAAGGCCTACAAATCTGGCGGGGCGAAGCCCACCAACCCATTTTTTTAGGCCAAAATTCACTTGTTTTCTTCAGTTTTGGAGGAAAAGAATCGGATAACTGTGACTGAATACGGCCATAACTTTTGATCCAGAAATCGTTGCTGGGCCTATAATATACCAAATCGAAGCTATTTTAAAGGCCTACAAATCTGGTGGGGCGAAGCCCACCAACGCATTTTTGTAGGCCCAAATTCACTTGTTTTCATCAGTTTTGGAAGAAAAGAATCGGATAACTGTGACTGAATACGACCATAACATTTGATCCAGAAATCGTTGCTTGGCCTATAATATACCAAATCGAGGCTATTTTAAGGCCCTACAAATCTGGCGCGGCGAAGCCCACCAACCCATTTTTTTAGGCCAGAATTCACTTGTTTTCATCAGTTTTAGAGGAAAAAAATTGGATAACTGTGACTTAATACGGCAATAACTTTTGATCCAGAAATCGTTGCTGGGCCTATAATATACCAAATCCAATTTCTTTTAAAGGCCTACAAATCTGGCGGGGCGAAGCCCACCAACCCATTTTTTTAGGCCAAAATTCACTTGTTTTCTTCAGTATTGGAGGAAAAGAATCGGATATCTGTGACTGAATACGGCCATAACTTTTGATCCAGAAATCGTTGCTGGGCCTATAATATACCAAATCCAAGCACTTTTAAAGGCCTACAAATCTGGCGGGGCGAAGCCCACCAACCCATTTTTTTAGGCCAAAATTCACTTGTTTTCATCAGTTTTAGAGGAAAAAAATCAGAGAACTGTGATTGAGCCATAAGTTTTTATCCAGAAATCGTTGCTGGGCCTATAATAAACCATATCGAAGCTCTTTTAAAGGCCTACAAATCTGGCGGGGTGATGCCCACCAACCCATTTTTTTAGGCCGAAATTCACTTGTTTTCATCAGTTTTGGAGGAAAAGAATCGGATAACTGTGACTGAATACGGTCATAACTTTTGATCCAGAATCGTTGCTGGGCCTATAATATACCAAATCGAAGCTATTTTAAGGCCCTACAAATCTGGAGGGGCGAAGCCCACCAACCCATTTTTTTAGGCCAAAATACACTTGTTTTCATCAGTTTTGGAGGAAAAGAATCAGATAACTGTGACTGAATACGACCATAACTTTTGATCGAGAAATCGTTGCTTGGCCTATAATATACCAAATCGAGGCTATTTTAAGGCCCTACAAATCTGGCGCGGCGAAGCCCACCAACCCATTTTTTTAGGCCAGAATTCACTTGTTTTCATCAGTTTTAGAGGAAAAAAATTGGATAACTGTGACTTAATACGGCAATAACTTTTGATCCAGAAATCGTTGCTGGGCCTATAATATACCAAATCCAATTTCTTTTAAAGGCCTACAAATCTGGCGGGGCGAAGCCCACAAACCCATTTTTTTAGGCCAAAATTCACTTGTTTTCTTCAGTATTGGAGGAAAAGAATCGGATATCTGTGACTGAATACGGCCATAACTTTTGATCCAGAAATCGTTGCTGGGCCTATAATATACCAAATAAAAGCTATTTTAAAGGCCTACAAATCTGGCGGGGCGAAGCCCACCAACGCATTTTTGTAGGCCCAAATTCACTTGTTTTCATCAGTTTTGGAAGAAAAGAATCGGATAACTGTGACTGAATACGACCATAACATTTGATCCAGAAATCGTTGCTTGGCTTATAATATACCAAATCGAGGCTATTTTAAGGCCCTACAAATCTGGCGGGGCGAAGCCCACCAACCCATTTTTTTAGGCCAAAATACACTTGTTTTCATCAGTTTTGGAGGAAAAGAATCGGATAACTGTGACTGAATACAGTCATAACTTTTGATCCAGAAATCGTTGCTGGGCCTATAATATACCAAATCCAAGCTCTTTTAAAGGCCTACAAATCTGGCGGGGCGAAGCCCACCAACCCATTTTTTTAGGCCAAAATTCACTTGTTTTCTTCAGTTTTGGAGGAAAAGAATCGGATAACTGTGACTGAATACGGCCATAACTTTTGATCCAGAAATCGTTGCTGGGCCTATAATATACCAAATCGAAGCTATTTTAAAGGCCTACAAATCTGGCGGGGCGAAGCCCATCAACGCATTTTTGTAGGCCCAAATTCACTTGTTTTCATCAGTTTTGGAGGAAAAGAATCGGATAACGGTGACTGAATACGGCGATAACATTTGGTCCAGAAATCGTTGCTTGGCCTATAATATACCAAATCGAGGCTATTTTAAGGCCCTACAAATCTGGCGGGGCGAAGCCCACCAACCCATTTTTTTAGGCCAGAATTCACTTGTTTTCATCAGTTTTAGAGGAAAAAAATTGGATAACTGTGACTTAATACGGCCATAACTTTTGATCCAGAAATCGTTGCTGGGCCTATAATATACCAAATCCAATTTCTTTTAAAGGCCTACAAATCTGGCGGGGCGAAGCCCACCAACCCATTTTTTTAGGCCAAAATTCACTTGTTTTCTTCAGTTTTGGAGGAAAAGAATCGGATAACTGTGACTGAATACGGCCATAACTTTTGATCCAGAAATCGTTGCTGGGCCTATAATATACCAAATCGAAGCTATTTTAAAGGCCTACAAATCTGGCGGGGCGAAGCCCACCAACGCATTATTGTAGGCCCAAATTCACTTGTTTTCATCAGTTTTGGAAGAAAAGAATCGGATAACTGTGACTGAATACGACCATAACATTTGATCCAGAAATCGTTGCTTGGCCTATAATATACCAAATCGAGGCTATTTTAAGGCCCTACAAATCTGGCGGGGCGAAGCCCACAAACCCATTTTTTTAGGCCAAAATACACTTGTTTTCATCAGTTTTGGAGGAAAAGAATCGGATAACGGTGACTGAATACGGCCATAACATTTGATCCAGAAATCGTTGCTTGGCCTATAATATACCAAATCGAGGCTATTTTAAGGCCCTACAAATCTGGCGGGGCAAAGCCCACCAACCCATTTTTTTAGGCCAAAATACACTTGTTTTCATCAGTTTTGGAGGAAAAGAATCGGATAACTGTGACTGAATACGGTCATAACTTTTGATCCAGAAATCGTTGCTGGGCCTATAATATACCAAATCCAAGCACTTTTAAAGGCCTACAAATCTGGCGGGGCGAAGCCCACCAACCCATTTTTTTAGGCCAAAATTCACTTGTTTTCATCAGTTTTAGAGGAAAAAAATAAGAGAACTGTGATTGAGCCATAAGTTTTTATCCAGAAATCGTTGCTGGGCCTATAATAAACCATATCGAAGCTCTTTTAAAGGCCTACAAATCTGGCGGGGTGATGCCCACCAACCCATTTTTTTAGGCCGAAATTCACTTGTTTTCATCAGTTTTGGAGGAAAAGAATCGGATAACTGTGACTGAATACGGTCATAACTTTTGATCCAGAATCGTTGCTGGGCCTATAATATACCAAATCGAAGCTAATTTAAGGCCCTACAAATCTGGAGGGGCGAAGCCCACCAACCCATTTTTTTAGGCCAAAATACACTTGTTTTCATCAGTTTTGGAGGAAAAGAATCAGATAACTGTGACTGAATACGACCATAACTTTTGATCGAGAAATCGTTGCTTGGCCTATAATATACCAAATCGAAGCTATTTTAAGGCCCTACAAATCTGGCGGGGCGAAGCCCACCAACCCATTTTTTTAGGCAAGAATTCACTTGTTTTCATCAGTTTTAGAGGAAAAAAATTGGATAACTGTGACTGAATACGGCCATAACTTTTGATCCAGAAATCGTTGCTGGGCCTATAATATACCAAATCCAAGCTCTTTTAAAGGCCTACAAATCTGGCGGGGCGAAGCCCACCAACCCATTTTTTTAGGCCAAAATTCACTTGTTTTCTTCAGTTTTGGAGGAAAAGAATCGGATAACTGTGACTGAATACGGCCATAACTTTTGATCCAGAAATCGTTGCTGGGCCTATAATATACCAAATCGAAGCTATTTTAAAGGCCTACAAATCTGGCGGGGCGAAGCCCACCAACGCATTTTTGTAGGCCCAAATTCACTTGTTTTCATCAGTTTTGGAGGAAAAGAATCGGATAACTGTGACTGAATACGGCCATAACATTTGATCCAGAAATCGTTGCTTGGCCTATAATATACCAAATCGAGGCTATTTTAAGGCCCTACAAATCTGGCGGGGCGAAGCCCACCAACCCATTTTTTTAGGCCAAAATACACTTGTTTTCATCAGTTTTGGAGGAAAAGAGTCGGATAACGGTGACTGAATACGGCCATAACATTTGATCCAGAAATCGTTGCTTGGCCTATAATATACCAAATCGAGGCTATTTTAAGGCCCTACAAATCTGGCGGGTCGAAGCCCACCAACCCATTTTTTTAGGCCAAAATACACTTGTTTTCATCAGTTTTGGAGGAAAAGAATCGGATAACTGTGACTGAATACGGTCATAACTTTTGATCCAGAAATCGTTGCTGGGCCTATAATATACCAAATCCAAGCACTTTTAAAGGCCTACAAATCTGGCGGGGCGAAGCCCACCAACCCATTTTTTTAGGCCAAAATTCACTTGTTTTCATCAGTTTTAGAGGAAAAAAATCAGAGAACTGTGATTGAGCCATAAGTTTTTATCCAGAAATCGTTGCTGGGCCTATAATAAACCATATCGAAGCTCTTTTAAAGGCCTACAAATCTGGCGGGGTGATGCCCACCAACCCATTTTTTTAGGCCGAAATTCACTTGTTTTCATCAGTTTTGGAGGAAAAGAATCGGATAACTGTGACTGAATACGGTCATAACTTTTGATCCAGAATCGTTGCTGGGCCTATAATATACCAAATCGAAGCTATTTTAAGGCCCTACAAATCTGGAGGGGCGAAGCCCACCAACCCATTTTTTTAGGCCAAAATACACTTGTTTTCATCAGTTTTGGAGGAAAAGAATCAGATAACTGTGACTGAATACGACCATAACTTTTGATCGAGAAATCGTTGCTTGGCCTATAATATACCAAATCGAAGCTATTTTAAGGCCCTACAAATCTGGCGGGGCGAAGCCCACCAACCCATTTTTTTAGGCAAGAATTCACTTGTTTTCATCAGTTTTAGAGGAAAAAAATTGGATAACTGTGACTGAATACGGCCATAACTTTTGATCCAGAAATCGTTGCTGGGCCTATAATATACCAAATCCAAGCTCTTTTAAAGGCCTACAAATCTGGCGGGGCGAAGCCCACCAACCCATTTTTTTAGGCCAAAATTCACTTGTTTTCTTCAGTTTTGGAGGAAAAGAATCGGATAACTGTGACTGAATACGGCCATAACTTTTGATCCAGAAATCGTTGCTGGGCCTATAATATACCAAATCGAAGCTATTTTAAAGGCCTACAAATCTGGCGGGGCGAAGCCCACCAACGCATTTTTGTAGGCCCAAATTCACTTGTTTTCATCAGTTTTGGAGGAAAAGAATCGGATAACTGTGACTGAATACGGCCATAACATTTGATCCAGAAATCGTTGCTTGGCCTATAATATACCAAATCGAGGCTATTTTAAGGCCCTACAAATCTGGCGGGGCGAAACCAAATCGAAGCTATTTTAAAGGCCTACAAATCTGGCGGGGCGAAGCCCACCAACGCATTTTTGTAGGCCCAAATTCACTTGTTTTCATCAGTTTTGGAAGAAAAGAATCGGATAACTGTGACTGAATACGACCATAACATTTGATCCAGAAATCGTTGCTTGGCTTATAATATACCAAATCGAGGCTATTTTAAGGCCCTACAAATCTGGCGGGGCGAAGCCCACCAACCCATTTTTTTAGGCCAAAATACACTTGTTTTCATCAGTTTTGGAGGAAAAGAATCGGATAACTGTGACTGAATACGGTCATAACTTTTGATCCAGAAATCGTTGCTGGGCCTCTAATATACCAAATCCAAGCACTTTTAAAGGCCTACAAATCTGGCGGGGCGAAGCCCACCAACCCATTTTTTTAGGCCAAAATTCACTTGTTTTCATCAGTTTTAGAGGAAAAAAATCACAGAACTGTGATTGAGCCATAAGTTTTTATCCAGAAATCGTTGCTGGGCCTATAATAAACCATATCGAAGCTCTTTTAAAGGCCTACAAATCGGGCGGGGTGAAGCCCACCAACCCATTTTTTTAGGCCGAAATTCACTTGTTTTCATCAGTTTTGGAGGAAAAGAATCGGATAACTGTGACTGAATACGGTCATAACTTTTGATCCAGAATCGTTGCTGGTCCTATAATATACCAAATCGAAGCTATTTTAAGGCCCTACAAATCTGGAGGGGCGAAGCCCACCAACCCATTTTTTTAGGCCAAAATACACTTGTTTTCAGCAGTTTTGGAGGAAAAGAATCAGATAACTGTGACTGAATACGACCATAACTTTTGATCGAGAAATCGTTGCTTGGCCTATAATATACCAAATCGAAGCTATTTTAAGGCCCTACAAATCTGGCGGGGCGAAGCCCACCAACCCATTTTTTTAGGCCAGAATTCACTTGTTTTCATCAGTATTAGAGGAAAAAAATTGGATAACTGTGACTGAATACGGCCATAACTTTTGATCCAGAAATCGTTGCTGGGCCTATAATATACCAAATCCAAGCTCTTTTAAAGGCCTACAAATCTGGCGGGGCGAAGCCCACCAAGGCATTTTTTTAGGCCCAAATTCACTTTTTTTCATCAGTTTTGGAGAACAAGAATCAGATAACTGTGACTGAATACGACCATAACTTTTGATCGAGAAATCGTTGCTTGGCCTATAATATACCAAATCGAAGCTATTTTAAGGCCCTACAAATCTGGCGGGGCGATGCCCACCAACCCATTTTTTTAGGCCAGAATTCACTTGTTTTCATCAGTTTTAGAGGAAAAAAATCGGATAACTATGACTGAATACGGCCATAACTTTTGATCCAGAAATCGTTGCTGGGCCTATAATATACCAAATCCAAGCACTTTTAAAGGCCTACAAATCTGGCAGGGCGAAGCCCACCAACCCATTTTTTTAGGCCAAAATTCACTTGTTTTCATCAGTTTTGGAGGAAAAGAATCGGAGAACTGTGACTGAATACGGCCATAACTTTTGATCCAGAAATCGTTGCTGGGCCTATAATATACCAAATCGAAGCTATTTTAAAGGCCTACAAATCTGGTGGGGCGAAGCCGACCAACCCATTTTTGTAGGCCCAAATTCACTTGTTTTCATCAGTTTTGGAGGAAAAGAATCGGATAACTGTGACAGAATACGGCCATAATATTTGATCCAAAAATCGTTGCTTGGCCTATAATATACCTAATCGAGGCTATTTTAAGGCCCTACAAATCTGGCGGGGCGAAGCCCACCAACCCATTTTTTTAGGCCAGAATTCACTTGTTTTCATCAGTTTTAGAGGAAAAAAATCGGATAACTGTGACTGAATACCACCATAACTTTTGATCCAGAAATCGTTGCTGGGCCTACAATATACCAAATCGAAGCTATGTTAAGGCCCTACAAATCTGGCGGGGCAAAGCCCACCAACCCATTTTTTTAGGCCAAAATTCACTCGTTTTCATCAGTTTTGGAGGAAAAAAATCGCAGAACTGTGAATGAATACGGCCATAACTTTTGATCCAGAAATCGTTGCTAGGCCTATAATATACCAAATTGAAGCTATTTTAAAGGCCTACAAATCTGGCGGGGCGACGCCCACCAACCCATTTTTGTAGGCCCAAATTCACTTGTTTTCATCAGTTTTGCAGGAAAAGAATCGGATAACTATGACTGAATACGGCCATAACTTTTGATCCAGAAATCGTTGCTGGGCCTATAACATACCCAATCCAAGCTCTATTAAAGCCCTACAAATCTGGCGGGGCAAAGCCCACCAACCCATTTTTTTAGGCTAAAATTCACTTGTTTTCATCAGTTTTGGAGGAAAAGAATCGGATAACTGTGACTGAATACGACCATAACTTTTGATCCAGAAATCGTTGCTTGGCCTACAATATACCAAATCGAAGCTATGTTAAGGCCCTACAAATCTGGCGGGGCAAAGCCCACCAACCCATTTTTTTAGGCCAAAATTCACTTGTTTTCATCAGTTTTGGAGGAAAAAAATCGCAGAACTGTGAATGAATACGGCCATAACTTTTGATCCAGAAATCGTTGCTGGGCCTATAATATACCAAATTAAAGCTATTTTAAAGGCCTACAAATCTGGCGGGGTGACGCCCACCAACCCATTTTTGTAGGCCAAAATTCACTTGTTTTCATCAGTTTTGGAGGAAAAGAATCGGATAACTGTGACTGAATACGGCCATAACTTTTGATCCAGAAATTGTTGCTGGGCCTACAATATACCAAATCGAAGCTATTTTATAGCCCTACAAATCTGGCGGGGCAAAGCCGACCAACCCAATTTTTTAGGCCAAAATTCACTTGTTTTCATCTGTTTTGGTGGAAAAAAATCGGAGAACTGTGACTGAATACGGCCATAACTTTTGATCCATATGTCGTTTTAGGGACTATAATATACCTAATCGAAGCTATTTTAAAGCCCTACAAATAAAGCCGGGCAAAGCCCACAACCCAATTTTTTATGCCAAAATTCACTTGTTTTCATCAGTTTTGGTGGAAAATAATCAGAGAACTGTTACTGAATACGGCCATAACTTTTGATGCAGAAATCTTTGCTGGGCCTATAATATACCAAATCGAAGCTATTTTAAAGCCCTACAAATCTAGCGGGGCAAGGCCCACCGACACAATTTTTAGGCCAAAATTCACTTGTTTTCATCATTTTTGGAGGAAAAGAATTGGAGAACTTTGACTGAATACGGGCATAACTTTTGATCCAGAAATCGTTGCTGGGCCTATAATATACCAAATCGAAGCTATTTTAAAGCCCCACAAATCTAGCGGGGCAAAGCCCACCAACCCAATTTTTAGGCCAAAATTCACTTGTTTTCATCAGTTTTGGAGGAAAAGAATCAGATAATTGTGACTGAATACAGCCATAACTTTTGATCCAGAAGTCGTTGCTGGGACTATAATATACCAAATCGAAGCTATTTTAAAGCCCTACAAATAAAGCCGGGCAAATCCCACCAACCCAATTTTTAGGCCAAAATTCACTTGTTTTCATCAGTTTTGGAGGACAAGAATCGGATAACTGTGACTGAATACGGCCATAACTTTTGATCCAGAGATCGTTGCTGGGTGATTGGTGCATGAAAATGCACCATAAATACTACTTTTGATTTATATAATATTAAAATATTTAAGCTTTAATTAAGCAATTTCATTATTTTTATTCATAATATTTTAATTGGAATTTGTCTAGTTTTTGCTTAATTATTTACAGATGAAAGCAGTGTAGAAAAACTACACAAGAATAAGCCATGAAGCCATGTGTTCAAACCACTCGGAGCCAAGCTCTCAGCCGAGCCGCAAAAGCCGATAAGAGAGAGGGAGAGCCGCGTGGGCCGAGCCACAAGCTGATTCCAGCTCTCCCACGTTTCCTCACTCTTCCTCGCGCGCGTCACCTGCACGCATGGCCTCAACGCGCGCGTTCCTTGCACGCAGACACCAGCGCGCGTTTCAGCATCTCTTGCGTGGGTCCCGCGACTCAGTGCGCCAGTCTGCTCCTTTCTTTCGCGTGCGACATCTGTCAACCTTGTCCCCCATTCTGACTCCGCGCCAGCGCCTTTCCTCCACTCCGCGCGCGACACGTGGCGGCTCATTCTTTTCCTCCAATCGTTACGCGACACGTGTCCCCCTTGAGCTGAATCCGAATTTCTTCCTAAATATCTGAGCGATTTCTTCCCAAATTGAATATATGATTACTCCTAATTTATGTGTAATTTTATTTTGCTTCCTTTTCCTTTGTAATTTTCTATTTTTACTATTTGTTTCCTTATTTGACAGGCAACCTCTAAACACTATAAATAAGAGGGTTTGCCTAAGGTTTCAGAAGCTTTTGATTATTCAGTTTTCTGTCATCCTGCTGTCAGTCTCATATTTTCTCTCTAGAACTTGTGAGAATGTTTTGCAAGATAGGCTAGAGTTCTTTTGGTGAGGTTAGAGATGAACTTCTGTTGAGCGATCCAATTCGGGCATTTGATTCCTTATTCTGTAAACTTCAACATCTGAATGAATTAAATCTCATATATTTTTCTATTACTTTTTAAAATATTGTGTGCCAATTTTTATATAAGTTCAGTCACGCTTTTCTTATGTAATTATGTCACGCATTGTTTTGTCATTCAAATTATTTTACAAATTGTCTTTTACTGCAATATTGTCATATTGATATATTGTCGATTTTAGATAACTTGTAATAATAATATTTCCGTAGTCAACATAGAGATTTAATCTATTCAGTTCTTTTATTTTGTGAATCAAAACTGGAATTGGTGAACGAAACATTAGGGATTCTCGACACCTTACCGTTTTCTTCATACATATTTTCTCATTTTTATTATATTTGCAACAAAAATCTCAAAAATTATTCTTTTTCTTTAATTCATTTTTCTCTAACGCTCTTATTCTGTTAATCATTCTTGTTATTTTGTTATCTCCCTGTGGATACGACCGCCCTTCTATGCTACAATTGACCGCTTGTGAACATCACTTTTGGGCGTTAATCACTGGGCCTATAATATACCTAATCGAAGCACTTTTAAAGCCCTGCAAATCTAGCGGGGCAAAACCCACCAACCCAATTTTTTAGGCCAAAATTCACTTCTTTTCATCAGTTTTGGAGGAAAAGAATCGGATAATTGTGACTGAATACGGCCATAACTTTTGATCTAGAGATCGTTGCTGGGCCTATAATATACCAAATCGAAGCTCTTTTAAAGCCCTACAAATCTAGCAGGGCAAAGCCCATCAACCCAATTTTTTAGGCCAAAATTCACTTGTTTTCATCAGTTTTGGACGAAAAGAATCGGATAACTGTGACTGATTACGGCCATAACTTTTGATCCAGAAATCGTTGCTGGGCCTATAATATACCTAATCGAAGCTCTTTTAAAGCCCTACAAATCTAGCGGGGCAAAGCCCACCAACCCAAGTTTTTAGGCCAAAATTCACTTCTTTTCATCAGTTTTGGAGGAAAAGAATCGGATAATTGTGACTGAATACGGCCATAACTTTTGATCCAGAGATCGTTGCTGGGCCTATAATATACCAAATCGAAGCTCTTTTAAAGCCCTACAAATCTAGCAGGGCAAAGCCCAGCAACCCAAGTTTTTAGGCAAAAATTCACTTGTTTTCATCAGTTTTGGACGAAAAGAATCGGATAGCTGTGACTGATTACGGCCATAACTTTTGATCCAGAAATCGTTGCTGGGCCTATAATATACCAAATCGAAGCTCTTTTAAAGGCCTACAAATCTGGCGGGGCAAAGCCCACCAACCCATTTTTTAGGCCAAAATTCACTTGTTTTCATCAGTTCTGGAGGAAAAGAATCGGATAACTGTGACTGAATACGGCCATAACTTTTGATCCAGAAATCGTTGTTGGGCCTATAATATACAAAATCGAAGCTCTTTTAAGGGCCTACATATCTGGCGGGGCAAAGCCCACCAACCCATTTTTTTAGGCCAAAATTCACTTGTTTTCATCAGTTTTAGAGGAAAAAAAATCAGAGAACTGTGACTGAGCCATAAGTTTTTATCCAGAAATCGTTGCTGGGCCTATAATAAACCATATCGAAGCACTTTTAAAGGCCTACAAATCTGGCGGGGTGATGCCCACCAACCCATTTTTTTAGGCCGAAATTCACTTGTTTTCATCAGTTTTGGAGGAAAAGAATCGGATA
>JACAGA010000053.1:648877-671104 GCA_029231665.1 Morus indica
ATAAATATAAAGACTTTTTAAAACCATAGAAATTGAAAAATTATGTGTAAATTATATGTAATTAGGTTGATTTATGCGTTGATTGGAATAAATTTGAACAAGTTTAGCCCCACCCTTAAAAAAAAAAAAAACAAAACCTGAAATGATTAGTAAATGAAGAATAATGAACAATTTGCTAATTTTCTGCTAAATAAAGAATTTATTAATTAGAAAGTAAAAAATTATTGATGCAATTGACAGATTGTTGTTCATTTAGAGCAATGTAGTTATTACTGAACACGCTTGTGGTCGGTTACAAAAATAAAAATAAAAAAATCAGAGATATATGTAGGTTGACAGATTGTTGTTCATTTAGAGCAATGTAGTTATTACTGAACACGCTTGTGGTCGGTTACAAAAATAAAAATAAAAAAATCAGAGATATATGTAGGCCTTAATTACATTCGATGATGCACCCTTTTATACGATTGCTACAGCAAGTTAAATTTTATACTTTCCAATTAATAAATTCTTTATTTACCGAAAATTTAGCAAATTGTTCACTATTCTTCATTTACCAATCATTCAAAGTTTTGTTTTTTTAAGATTGGGGGATAAACTTGTGCAGACTTATTCCAATCAACGTATAAATTGACCTGATTACATACAATTTACACATAATTTTTCAAAGTCTTTATATTTATCTAAAAGATAGTTTTTAAATTATGAAATTTTATAGTTTTTTTGCGTAAAAAACAAGAGTAATAATAAAATTTTTAAATTATGAAATTTTATATTTATCATTTTAGTAATAATACAAATTTATTTTAACATTTACTATTTATTTTCCAACATATGTTATTGGTGTCGTTACAAGAGTACAAACGATTGAACAAACAAATATCAGCAGCAGACAAATATCTCGACAGACAATAATGATACAAAATATAAGGTAAATTAACTTTTCATAATCACTACTATAATCATATAAAAAAAATTTTATTTAATAAAAGTATAAAACTTTTATATCATTTAAAATTCTTTATTCTAACTTTTTTATTTTACCACTTTTTTTCTCACAGAAATGAACATGTTCAAATCACATTATGGGGACATAAAGTAGATCAATTTGATGAAAATGTCATTAGATTAATGAAAGGACCAGTAGTTGCAGTCTTTGCAGCAATGTTAGTGAAACAATATCTAGGTATTTTTTTAACAACTTATAAAAATAATAACATATAACATAAACTATTTACATATAATAAATTAAAATATTAACCACTTTATTATTCATCTCTATGGTAATGCATATGTATCCAGTACTGCTGCAACAATCTTCTATCTTGGTCCAGAGATACCAAAAGCCCTACAAATCTAGTGGGGCGAATCCCACCAACCCAATTTTTTAGGCCAAAATTCACTTGTTTTCAACAGTTTTGGAGGAAAAGAATCGGATAACTGTGACTGAATACGGCCATAACTTTTGATCCAGAAATCGTTGTTGGGCCTATAATATACCAAATCGAAGCTATTTTATAACCCTACAAATCTGGCAGGGCGAAGCCCACCAACCCATTATTTTAGGCCAAAATTCACTTGTTTTCATCAGTTTGAGAGGAAAAATATCGGAGAACTGTGACTGAATACGGCCATAACTTTTGATCCAGAAATCGTTGCTGGGCCTATATTATACCAAACCGAAGCACTTTTAAAGCCCTACAAATCTAGAGGGGCAAAGCCCACCAATCCCATTTGTTAGGCCAAAATTCACTTGTTTTCATTAGTTTTGGAGCAAAAAATCGGAGAACTGTGACTGAATACGGCTATAACTTTTGACCCAGAAATCGTTGCTGGGCCTATAATATACCAAATCGAAGCTCTTTTAAAGATCTACAAATCTGGAGGGGCAAAGCCAACCAACCCAATTTTTTAGGTCAAAATTCACTTGTTTTCATCAGTTTTGGAGGAAAAGAATCGGATAACTCTGACTGAATACGGCTATAACTTTTGATCCAGAGATCGTTGCTGGGCCTATAATATACCAAATCGAAGCTCTTTTAAGGCCCGACAAATCTAGCAAGGCAAAGCCCACCAACCCAATTTTTTAGGCCAAAATTCACATGTTTTCATCAGTTTTGGAGGAAAAGAATCGGATAACTGTGACTGAATACGGCCATAACTCTTGATCCAGAAGTCGTTGTTGGGACTATAATATACCAAATCGAAGCTCCTTTAAAGCCCTACAAATCTAGCGGGGCAAAGCCCAACAACCCAAATTATTAGGCCAAAATTCACTTGTTTTCATCAGTTTTGGAGGAAAAAAAATCAGAGAACTGTGACTGAATACGGCCATAACTTTTGATCCAGAAGTCGTTGTTGGGACTATAATATACCAAATCGAAGCTCTTTTAAAACCCTACAAATCAAACGGTGCGAAGCCCACCAACCCAATTTTTTAGGCAAAAATTCACTTGTTTTCATCAGTTTTGGAGGAAAAGAATCGGATAACTGTGACTGAATACGGCCATAACTTTTGATCCAGAAATCGTTGCTGGGCCTATAATATACCAAATCGAAGCTCTTTTAAAGCCCTATAAATCTAGCGGGGCAAAGCCCACCAACCAAATTTTTTAGGCCAAAATTCACTTGTTTTCATCAGTTTTGGAGGAAAAGAATCGGATAACTGTGACTGAATACGGCCATAACTTTTGATCCAGAAGTCGTTGCTGAGACTATAATATACCAAATCGAAGCCCTTTTAAAGCCCTACAAATCAACGGGGCGAAGCCAAACAACCCAATTTTTTAGGCCAAAATTCACTTGTATTCATCAGTTTTGGAGGAAAAAAATCAGAGAACTGTGACTGAATACGGCCATAACTTTTGATCCAGAAATCGTTGCTGGGCCTATAATATACCAAATTGAAGCTATTTTAAAGCCCTAGAAATCTATCGGGGCAAAGCCCACCAACCTAATTTTTTAGGCCAAAATTCACTTGTTTTCATCTGTTTTTGAGGAAAAGAATCGGATAACTGTGACTGAATATGGCCATAACTTTTGATCCAGAAATTGTTGCTGGGCCTATAATATACCAAATCGAAGCTATTTTAAAGCCCTACAAATCTAGCGAGGCGAAGCCCACCAACCAAATTATTTAGGCCAAAATTCACTTCTTTTCACCAATTTTGTTGGAAAGGAATCGGATAACTGTGACTGAATACGGCCATAACTTTTGATCCAGAAATTGTTGCTGGGCCTATAATATACCAAATCGAAGCTATTTTAAAGCCCTACAAATCTAGCGAGGCGAAGCCCACCAACCAAATTATTTAGGCCAAAATTCACTTCTTTTCACCAATTTTGTTGGAAAGGAATCGGATAACTGTGACTGAATACGGCCATAACTTTTCATCCAGAAGTTGTTGCTGGGACTATAATATACCAAATCGAAGATATTTTAAAGACCTACAAATAAAGTCGGCCAAAGCCCACCCACCCAATTTTTAGGCCAAAATTCACTTGTTTTCATCAGTTTTGGAGGAAAAGAATCGGATAACTGTGACTGAATACGGCTATAACTTTTGATCCAGAGATCGTTGCTGGGCCTATAATATACCAAATCAAAGCTCTTTTAAAGCCCTACAAATCTAGCGGGGCCAAGCCCAACAACCCAATTTTTTAGGCCAAAATTCACTTGTTTTCATCAGTTTTGGAGGAAAAAAAATCAGAGAACTGTGAGTGAATACGGCCATAACTTTTGATCCAGAAGTCGTTGTTGGGACTATAATATACCAAATCGAAGCTCTTTTAAAGCCCTATAAATCTAGCAGGGCAATGCCCACCAACCCAGTTTTTTAGGCCAAAATTCACTTGTTTTCATCAGTTTTGGAGGAAAAGAATAGGATAAGTGTGATTTAATACGGCCATAACTTTTGATCCAGAAGTCGTTACTGGGACTATAATATACCAAATTGAAGCTCCTTTAAAGCCCTAAAAATCTACTGGGGCGAAGCCCAAGAACCCAATTTTTAGGCCAAAATTCACTTGTTTTCATCAGTTTTGGAGGGAAAAAATCAGAGAACTGTGACTGAATATGGCCATAACTTTTGATCCAGAAGTCGTTGTTGGGACTATAATATACCAAATCGAAGCCCTTTTAAAGCCCTACAAATCTAGCGGGGCAAAGCCCACCAACCCAATTTTTGAGGCCAAAATTCACTTGTTTTCATCAGTTTTGGAGGAAAAGAATCGGATAACTGTGGTTGAAAACAACCATAACTTTTGATCCAGAAATCGTTGCTGGGCCTATAATATACCAAATCGAAGCTCTTTTAAAGCACTATAAATCTTGCAAGGCAAAGCCCACCAACCCATTTTTTTAGGCCAAAATACACTTGTTTTCATCAGTTTTGGAGGAAAAGAATCAGATAACTGTGACTGAATACGGCCATAACTTTTGATCGAGAAATCGTTGCTTGGCCTATAATATACCAAATCGAAGCTATTTTAAGGCCCTATAAATCTGGCGGGGCGAAGCCCACCAACCCATTTTTTTAGGCTAAAATTCACTTGTTTTCATCAGTTTGGAGGAAAAAAATCGGAGAACTGTGACTGAATACGGCCATAACTTTTGATCCAGAAATCGTTGCTGGGCCTATAATATACCAACTTGAAGCTCTTTTAAAGCCCTATAAATCTAGCAGGGCAAAGCCCACCAACCAAATTTTTTAGGCCAAAATTCACTTGTTTTCATCTGTTTTGGAGGAAAAGAATCGGATAACTGTGACTGAATACGGCCATAACTTTTGATCCAGAAATTGTTGCTGGGCCTATAATATACCAAATCGAAGCTGTTTTATAGCCCTACAAATCTGGCGGGGCAAAGCCCACCAACCCAATTTTTTAGGCCAAAATTCACTTGTTTTCATCTGTTTTTGTGGAAAAAAATCGGAGAACTGTGACTGAATACGGCCATAACTTTTGATCCATAAGTCGTTTTAGGGACTATAATATACCTAATCGAAGCTATTTTAAAGCCCTACAAATAAAGCCGGGCAAAGCCCACAACCCAATTTTTTATGCCAAAATTCACTTGTTTTCATCAGTTTTGGTGGAAAATAATCGGAGAACTGTTACTGAATACGGCCATAACTTTTGATGCAGAAATCTTTGCTGGGCCTATAATATACCAAATCGAAGCTATTTTAAAGCCCTACAAATCTAGCGGGGCAAGGCCCACCGACACAATTTTTAGGCCAAAATTCACTTGTTTTCATCATTTTTGGAGGAAAAGAATCTTAGAACTTTGACTGAATACGGGCATAACTTTTGATCCAGAAATCGTTGCTGGGCCTATAATATACCAAATCGAAGCTATTTTAAAGCCCCACAAATCTAGCGGGGCAAAGCCCACCAACCCAATTTTTAGGCCAAAATTCACTTGTTTTCATTAGTTTTGGAGGAAAAGAATCAGATAATTGTGACTGAATACAGCCATAACTTTTGATCCAGAAGTCGTTGCTGGTTCTATAATATACCAAATCGAAGCTATTTTAAAGCCCTACAAATAAAGCCGGGCAAATCCCACCAACCCAATTTTTAGGCCGAAATTCACTTGTTTTCATCAGTTTTGGAGGACAAGAATCGGATAACTGTGACTGAATACGGCCATAACTTTTGATCCAGAGATCGTTGCTGGGTGATTGGTGCATGAAAATGCACCATAAATACTACTTTTGATTTATATAATATTAAAATATTTAAGCTTTAATTAAGCAATTTC
This sequence comes from Morus indica, assembly GCA_029231665.1. Classification (NCBI taxonomy): domain Eukaryota; kingdom Viridiplantae; phylum Streptophyta; class Magnoliopsida; order Rosales; family Moraceae; genus Morus; species Morus indica. The sequence continues at coordinate 654,642 of JACAGA010000053.1, forward strand.
ATTATTTTTATTGATAATATTTTAATTGGAATTTGTCTAGTTTTTGATTAATTATTTACAGATGAAAGCAGTGTAGAAAAACTACACAAGAATAAGCCATGAAGCCATGTGTTCAAACCACTCGGAGCCAAGCTCTCAGCCGACCCGCAAAAGCCGATAAGAGAGAGGGAGAGCCGCGTGGGCCGAGCCGCGTCACCTGCACGCATGGCCTCAACGCGCGCGTTCCTTGCACGCAGACACCAGCGCGCGTTTCAGCTTCTCTCGCGTGGGTCCCGCGACTCAGTGCGCCAGTCTGCTCCTTTCTTTCGCGTGCGACATCTGTCAACCTTGTCCCCCATTCTGACTCCGCGCCAGCGCCTTTCCTCCACTCCGCGCGCGACACGTGGCGGCTCATTCTTTTCCTCCAATCGTTACGCGACACGTGTCCCCCTTGAGCTGAATCCGAATTTCTTCCTAAATATCTGAGCGATTTCTTCCCAAATTGAATATATGATTACTCCTAATTTATGTGTAATTTTATTTTGCTTCCTTTTCCTTTGTAATTTTCTATTTTTACTATTTGTTTCCTTATTTGACAGGCAACCTCTAAACACTATAAATAAGAGGGTTTGCCTAAGGTTTCAGAAGCTTTTGATTATTCAGTTTTCTGTCATCCTGCTGTCAGTCTCATATTTTCTCTCTAGAACTTGTGAGAATGTTTTGCAAGATAGGCTAGAGTTCTTTTGGTGAGGTTAGAGATGAACTTCTGTTGAGCGATCCAATTCGGGCATTTGATTCCTTGTTCTGTAAACTTCAACATCTGAATGAATTAAATCTCATATATTTTTCTATTACTTTTTAAAATATTGTGTGCCAATTTTTATATAAGTTCAGTCACGCTTTTCTTATGTAATTATGTCACGCATTGTTTTGTCATTCAAATTATTTTACAAATTGTCTTTTACTGCAATATTGTCAGATTGATATATTGTCGATTTTAGATAACTTGTAATAATAATATTTCCGTAGTCAACATAGAGATTTAATCTATTCAGTTCTTTTATTTTGTGAATCAAAACTGGAATTGGTGAACGAAACGTTAGGGATTCTCGACACCTTACCGTTTTCTTCATACATATTTTCTCATTTTTATTATATTTGCAACAAAAATCTCAAAAATTATTCTTTTTCTTTAATTCATTTTTCTCTAACGCTCTTATTCTGTTAATCATTCTTGTTATTTTGTTATCTCTCTGTGGATACGACCGCCCTTCTATGCTACAATTGACCGCTTGTGAACATCACTTTTGGGCGTTAATCACTGGGCCTATAATATACCTAATCGAAGCACTTTTAAAGCCCTGCAAATCTAGCGGGGCAAAACCCACCAACCCAATTTTTAGGCCAAAATTCACTTCTTTTCATCAGTTTTGGAGGAAAAGAATCGGATAACTGTGACTGAATACGGCCATAACTTTTGATCTAGAGATCGTTGCTGGGCCTATAATATACCAAATCGAAGCTATTTTAAAGGCCTACAAATCTGGCGGGGCGAAGCCCACCAACGCATTTTTGTAGGCCCAAATTCACTTGTTTTCATCAGTTTTGGAAGAAAAGAATCGGATAACTGTGACTGAATACGACCATAACATTTGATCCAGAAATCGTTGCTTGGCCTATAATATACCAAATCGAGGCTATTTTAAGGCCCTACAAATCTGGCGGGGCGAAGCCCACCAACCCATTTTTTTAGGCCAAAATACACTTGTTTTCATCAGTTTTGGAGGAAAAGAATCGGATAACTGTGACTGAATACGGTCATAACTTTTGATCCAGAAATCGTTGCTGGGCCTATAATATACCAAATCCAAGCACTTTTAAAGGCCTACAAATCTGGCGGGGCGAAGCCCACCAACCCATTTTTTTAGGCCAAAATTCACTTGTTTTCATCAGTTTTAGAGGAAAAAAATCAGAGAACTGTGATTGAGCCATAAGTTTTTATCCAGAAATCGTTGCTGGGCCTATAATAAACCATATCAAAGCTCTTTTAAAGGCCTACAAATCTGGCGGGGTGATGCCCACCAACCCATTTTTTTAGGCCAAAATTCACTTGTTTTCTTCAGTTTTGGAGGAAAAGAATCGGATAACTGTGACTGAATACGGCCATAACTTTTGATCCAGAAATCGTTGCTGGGCCTATAATATACCAAATCCAATTTCTTTTAAAGGCCTACAAATCTGGCGGGGCGAAGCCCACCAACCCATTTTTTTAGGCCAAAATTCACTTGTTTTCTTCAGTTTTGGAGGAAAAGAATCGGAAAACTGTGACTGAATACGGCCATAACTTTTGATCCAGAAATCGTTGCTGGGCCTATAATATACCAAATCGAAGCTATTTTAAAGGCCTACAAATCTGGCGGGGCGAAGCCCACCAACCCATTTTTTTAGCCCAAATTCACTGTTTTTCAATCAGTTTTGGAAGAAAAAAATCGCTACTGTGACTGATCCGAACCATAACATTTGATCAGAAGTCGTTTGCTTGGCCTATATATCCAATCGATGTCTATTTTAAGGCCCTAAAATCTGGTGGGCAAGGCCCACCAACCCTTTTTTTTAGGCCAAAATACACTTGTTTTCCCATCAGTTTTGGAGGAATCGATCCGGATAAACTGGGACTGAATAACGGTCATAAACTTTTTGATCCAGAAATCGTTGCTGGGCCTATAATATACCAAATCCAAGCAATTTTAAAGGCCTACAAATCTGGCGGGGCGAAGCCCACCAACCCATTTTTTTAGGCCAAAATTCACTTGTTTTCATCAGTTTTAGAGGAAAAAAATCACAGAACTGTGATTGAGCCATAAGTTTTTATCCAGAAATCGTTGCTGGGCCTATAATAAACCATATCGAAGCTCTTTTAAAGGCCTACAAATCGGGCGGGGTGATGCCCACCAACCCATTTTTTTAGGCCGAAATTCACTTGTTTTCATCAGTTTTGGAGGAAAAGAATCGGATAACTGTGACTGAATACGGTCATAACTTTTGATCCAGAATCGTTGCTGGTCCTATAATATACCAAATCGAAGCTATTTTAAGGCCCTACAAATCTGGAGGGGCGAAGCCCACCAACCCATTTTTTTAGGCCAAAATACACTTGTTTTCAGCAGTTTTGGAGGAAAAGAATCAGATAACTGTGACTGAATACGACCATAACTTTTGATCGAGAAATCGTTGCTTGGCCTATAATATACCAAATCGAAGCTATTTTAAGGCCCTACAAATCTGGCGGGGCGAAGCCCACCAACCCATTTTTTTAGGCCAGAATTCACTTGTTTTCATCAGTATTAGAGGAAAAAAATTGGATAACTGTGACTGAATACGGCCATAACTTTTGATCCAGAAATCGTTGCTGGGCCTATAATATACCAAATCCAAGCTCTTTTAAAGGCCTACAAATCTGGCGGGGCGAAGCCCACCAAGGCATTTTTTTAGGCCCAAATTCACTTTTTTTCATCAGTTTTGGAAGAAAAGAATCGGATAACTGTGACTGAATACGACCATAACATTTGATCGAGAAATCGTTGCTTGGCCTATAATATACCAAATCGAGGCTATTTTAAGGCCCTACAAATCTGGCGGGGCGATGCCCACCAACCCATTTTTTTAGGCCAAGCATTCACTTGTTTTCATTCATTTTAGAGACAAAAATCGGATAACTATGACTGAATACGGCCATACGTTGATCCCAGAAATCGTTGCTGGGCCGATCAATCCACCAAATCCAAGCCATTTTTAAAGGCCTACAAATCTGGCAGGGCGAGCCCACCACCCCATTTGTTTAGGACACAATTCCGTGTTTGCATCAGTTGGGGAGGAAAAGAATCGAGAACTGGGACTTGATAACGGCCATAAACTTTTGATCCAAATCGTTTTGCTGGGCCTATACTATACCAAAATCGACCTAATTTTACAAGCCTACATCGTGGGGCGAAGCCGACCAACCCATTTTTGTAGGCCCAAATTCACTTGTTTTCATCAGTTTTGGAGGAAAAGAATCGGATAACTGTGACAGAATACGGCCATAATATTTGATCCAAAAATCGTTGCTTGGCCTATAATATACCTAATCGAGGCTATTTTAAGGCCCTACAAATCTGGCGGGGCGAAGCCCACCAACCCATTTTTTTAGGCCAGAATTCACTTGTTTTCATCAGTTTTAGAGGAAAAAAATCGGATAACTGTGACTGAATACCACCATAACTTTTGATCCAGAAATCGTTGCTGGGCCTACAATATACCAAATCGAAGCTATGTTAAGGCCCTACAAATCTGGCGGGGCAAAGCCCACCAACCCATAACTGTGACTGAATACGGTCATAACTTTTGATCCAGAAATCGTTGCTGGGCCTATAATATACCAAATCCAAGCACTTTTAAAGGCCTACAAATCTGGCGGGGCGAAGCCCACCAACCCATTTTTTTAGGCCAAAATTCACTTGTTTTCATCAGTTTTAGAGGAAAAAAATCAGAGAACTGTGATTGAGCCATAAGTTTTTATCCAGAAATCGTTGCTGGGCCTATAATAAACCATATCAAAGCTCTTTTAAAGGCCTACAAATCTGGCGGGGTGATGCCCACCAACCCATTTTTTTAGGCCAAAATTCACTTGTTTTCTTCAGTTTTGGAGGAAAAGAATCGGATAACTGTGACTGAATACGGCCATAACTTTTGATCCAGAAATCGTTGCTGGGCCTATAATATACCAAATCCAATTTCTTTTAAAGGCCTACAAATCTGGCGGGGCGAAGCCCACCAACCCATTTTTTTAGGCCAAAATTCACTTGTTTTCTTCAGTTTTGGAGGAAAAGAATCGGAAAACTGTGACTGAATACGGCCATAACTTTTGATCCAGAAATCGTTGCTGGGCCTATAATATACCAAATCGAAGCTATTTTAAAGGCCTACAAATCTGGCGGGGCGAAGCCCACCAACGCATTTTTGTAGGCCCAAATTCACTTGTTTTCATCAGTTTTGGAAGAAAAGAATCGGATAACTGTGACTGAATACGACCATAACATTTGATCCAGAAATCGTTGCTTGGCCTATAATATACCAAATCGAGGCTATTTTAAGGCCCTACAAATCTGGTGGGGCGAAGCCCACCAACCCATTTTTTTAGGCCAAAATACACTTGTTTTCATCAGTTTTGGAGGAAAAGAATCGGATAACTGTGACTGAATACGGTCATAACTTTTGATCCAGAAATCGTTGCTGGGCCTATAATATACCAAATCCAAGCACTTTTAAAGGCCTACAAATCTGGCGGGGCGAAGCCCACCAACCCATTTTTTTAGGCCAAAATTCACTTGTTTTCATCAGTTTTAGAGGAAAAAAATCACAGAACTGTGATTGAGCCATAAGTTTTTATCCAGAAATCGTTGCTGGGCCTATAATAAACCATATCGAAGCTCTTTTAAAGGCCTACAAATCGGGCGGGGTGATGCCCACCAACCCATTTTTTTAGGCCGAAATTCACTTGTTTTCATCAGTTTTGGAGGAAAAGAATCGGATAACTGTGACTGAATACGGTCATAACTTTTGATCCAGAATCGTTGCTGGTCCTATAATATACCAAATCGAAGCTATTTTAAGGCCCTACAAATCTGGAGGGGCGAAGCCCACCAACCCATTTTTTTAGGCCAAAATACACTTGTTTTCATCAGTTTTGGAGGAAAAGAATCAGATAACTGTGACTGAATACGACCATAACTTTTGATCGAGAAATCGTTGCTTGGCCTATAATATACCAAATCGAAGCTATTTTAAGGCCCTACAAATCTGGCGGGGCGAAGCCCACCAACCCATTTTTTTAGGCCAGAATTCACTTGTTTTCATCAGTATTAGAGGAAAAAAATTGGATAACTGTGACTGAATACGGCCATAACTTTTGATCCAGAAATCGTTGCTGGGCCTATAATATACCAAATCCAAGCTCTTTTAAAGGCCTACAAATCTGGCGGGGCGAAGCCCACCAAGGCATTTTTTTAGGCCCAAATTCACTTTTTTTCATCAGTTTTGGAAGAAAAGAATCGGATAACTGTGACTGAATACGACCATAACATTTGATCGAGAAATCGTTGCTTGGCCTATAATATACCAAATCGAGGCTATTTTAAGGCCCTACAAATCTGGCGGGGCGATGCCCACCAACCCATTTTTTTAGGCCAGAATTCACTTGTTTTCATCAGTTTTAGAGGAAAAAAATCGGATAACTATGACTGAATACGGCCATAACTTTTGATCCAGAAATCGTTGCTGGGCCTATAATATACCAAATCCAAGCACTTTTAAAGGCCTACAAATCTGGCAGGGCGAAGCCCACCAACCCATTTTTTTAGGCCAAAATTCACTTGTTTTCATCAGTTTTGGAGGAAAAGAATCGGAGAACTGTGACTGAATACGGCCATAACTTTTGATCCAGAAATCGTTGCTGGGCCTATAATATACCAAATCGAAGCTATTTTAAAGGCCTACAAATCTGGTGGGGCGAAGCCGACCAACCCATTTTTGTAGGCCCAAATTCACTTGTTTTCATCAGTTTTGGAGGAAAAGAATCGGATAACTGTGACAGAATACGGCCATAATATTTGATCCAAAAATCGTTGCTTGGCCTATAATATACCTAATCGAGGCTATTTTAAGGCCCTACAAATCTGGCGGGGCGAAGCCCACCAACCCATTTTTTTAGGCCAGAATTCACTTGTTTTCATCAGTTTTAGAGGAAAAAAATCGGATAACTATGACTGAATACCACCATAACTTTTGATCCAGAAATCGTTGCTGGGCCTACAATATACCAAATCGAAGCTATGTTAAGGCCCTACAAATCTGGCGGGGCAAAGCCCACCAACCCATTTTTTTAGGCCAAAATTCACTTGTTTTCAGCAGTTTTGGAGGAAAAGAATCAGATAACTGTGACTGAATACGACCATAACTTTTGATCGAGAAATCGTTGCTTGGCCTATAATATACCAAATCGAAGCTATTTTAAGGCCCTACAAATCTGGCGGGGCGAAGCCCACCAACCCATTTTTTTAGGCCAGAATTCACTTGTTTTCATCAGTATTAGAGGAAAAAAATTGGATAACTGTGACTGAATACGGCCATAACTTTTGATCCAGAAATCGTTGCTGGGCCTATAATATACCAAATCCAAGCTCTTTTAAAGGCCTACAAATCTGGCGGGGCGAAGCCCACCAAGGCATTTTTTTAGGCCCAAATTCACTTTTTTTCATCAGTTTTGGAAGAAAAGAATCGGATAACTGTGACTGAATACGACCATAACATTTGATCGAGAAATCGTTGCTTGGCCTATAATATACCAAATCGAGGCTATTTTAAGGCCCTACAAATCTGGCGGGGCGATGCCCACCAACCCATTTTTTTAGGCCAGAATTCACTTGTTTTCATCAGTTTTAGAGGAAAAAAATCGGATAACTATGACTGAATACGGCCATAACTTTTGATCCAGAAATCGTTGCTGGGCCTATAATATACCAAATCCAAGCACTTTTAAAGGCCTACAAATCTGGCAGGGCGAAGCCCACCAACCCATTTTTTTAGGCCAAAATTCACTTGTTTTCATCAGTTTTGGAGGAAAAGAATCGGAGAACTGTGACTGAATACGGCCATAACTTTTGATCCAGAAATCGTTGCTGGGCCTATAATATACCAAATCGAAGCTATTTTAAAGGCCTACAAATCTGGTGGGGCGAAGCCGACCAACCCATTTTTGTAGGCCCAAATTCACTTGTTTTCATCAGTTTTGGAGGAAAAGAATCGGATAACTGTGACAGAATACGGCCATAATATTTGATCCAAAAATCGTTGCTTGGCCTATAATATACCTAATCGAGGCTATTTTAAGGCCCTACAAATCTGGCGGGGCGAAGCCCACCAACCCATTTTTTTAGGCCAGAATTCACTTGTTTTCATCAGTTTTAGAGGAAAAAAATCGGATAACTATGACTGAATACCACCATAACTTTTGATCCAGAAATCGTTGCTGGGCCTACAATATACCAAATCGAAGCTATGTTAAGGCCCTACAAATCTGGCGGGGCAAAGCCCACCAACCCATTTTTTTAGGCCAAAATTCACTTGTTTTCATCAGTTTTGGAGGAAAAGAATCGGAAAACTGTGACTGAATACGGCCATAACTTTTGATCCAGAAATCGTTGCTGGGCCTATAATATACCAAATCGAAGCTATTTTAAAGGCCTACAAATCTGGCGGGGCGAAGCCCACCAACGCATTTTTGTAGGCCCAAATTCACTTGTTTTCATCAGTTTTGGAAGAAAAGAATCGGATAACTGTGACTGAATACGACCATAACATTTGATCCAGAAATCGTTGCTTGGCCTATAATATACCAAATCGAGGCTATTTTAAGGCCCTACAAATCTGGTGGGGCGAAGCCCACCAACCCATTTTTTTAGGCCAAAATACACTTGTTTTCATCAGTTTTGGAGGAAAAGAATCGGATAACTGTGACTGAATACGGTCATAACTTTTGATCCAGAAATCGTTGCTGGGCCTATAATATACCAAATCCAAGCACTTTTAAAGGCCTACAAATCTGGCGGGGCGAAGCCCACCAACCCATTTTTTTAGGCCAAAATTCACTTGTTTTCATCAGTTTTAGAGGAAAAAAATCAGAGAACTGTGATTGAGCCATAAGTTTTTATCCAGAAATCGTTGCTGGGCCTATAATAAACCATATCGAAGCTCTTTTAAAGGCCTACAAATCTGGCGGGGTGATGCCCACCAACCCATTTTTTTAGGCCAAAATTCACTTGTTTTCTTCAGTTTTGGAGGAAAAGAATCGGATAACTGTGACTGAATACGGCCATAACTTTTGATCCAGAAATCGTTGCTGGGCCTATAATATACCAAATCCAATTTCTTTTAAAGGCCTACAAATCTGGCGGGGCGAAGCCCACCAACCCATTTTTTTAGGCCAAAATTCACTTGTTTTCTTCAGTTTTGGAGGAAAAGAATCGGAAAACTGTGACTGAATACGGCCATAACTTTTGATCCAGAAATCGTTGCTGGGCCTATACCAAATCGAAGCTATTTTAAAGGCCTACAAATCTGGCGGGGCGAAGCCCACCAACGCATTTTTGTAGGCCCAAATTCACTTGTTTTCATCAGTTTTGGAAGAAAAGAATCGGATAACTGTGACTGAATACGACCATAACATTTGATCCAGAAATCGTTGCTTGGCTTATAATATACCAAATCGAGGCTATTTTAAGGCCCTACAAATCTGGCGGGGCGAAGCCCACCAACCCATTTTTTTAGGCCAAAATACACTTGTTTTCATCAGTTTTGGAGGAAAAGAATCGGATAACTGTGACTGAATACGGTCATAACTTTTGATCCAGAAATCGTTGCTGGGCCTCTAATATACCAAATCCAAGCACTTTTAAAGGCCTACAAATCTGGCGGGGCGAAGCCCACCAACCCATTTTTTTAGGCCAAAATTCACTTGTTTTCATCAGTTTTAGAGGAAAAAAATCACAGAACTGTGATTGAGCCATAAGTTTTTATCCAGAAATCGTTGCTGGGCCTATAATAAACCATATCGAAGCTCTTTTAAAGGCCTACAAATCGGGCGGGGTGATGCCCACCAACCCATTTTTTTAGGCCGAAATTCACTTGTTTTCATCAGTTTTGGAGGAAAAGAATCGGATAACTGTGACTGAATACGGTCATAACTTTTGATCCAGAATCGTTGCTGGTCCTATAATATACCAAATCGAAGCTATTTTAAGGCCCTACAAATCTGGAGGGGCGAAGCCCACCAACCCATTTTTTTAGGCCAAAATACACTTGTTTTCAGCAGTTTTGGAGGAAAAGAATCAGATAACTGTGACTGAATACGACCATAACTTTTGATCGAGAAATCGTTGCTTGGCCTATAATATACCAAATCGAAGCTATTTTAAGGCCCTACAAATCTGGCGGGGCGAAGCCCACCAACCCATTTTTTTAGGCCAGAATTCACTTGTTTTCATCAGTATTAGAGGAAAAAAATTGGATAACTGTGACTGAATACGGCCATAACTTTTGATCCAGAAATCGTTGCTGGGCCTATAATATACCAAATCCAAGCTCTTTTAAAGGCCTACAAATCTGGCGGGGCGAAGCCCACCAAGGCATTTTTTTAGGCCCAAATTCACTTTTTTTCATCAGTTTTGGAAGAAAAGAATCGGATAACTGTGACTGAATACGACCATAACATTTGATCGAGAAATCGTTGCTTGGCCTATAATATACCAAATCGAGGCTATTTTAAGGCCCTACAAATCTGGCGGGGCGATGCCCACCAACCCATTTTTTTAGGCCAGAATTCACTTGTTTTCATCAGTTTTAGAGGAAAAAAATCGGATAACTATGACTGAATACGGCCATAACTTTTGATCCAGAAATCGTTGCTGGGCCTATAATATACCAAATCCAAGCACTTTTAAAGGCCTACAAATCTGGCAGGGCGAAGCCCACCAACCCATTTTTTTAGGCCAAAATTCACTTGTTTTCATCAGTTTTGGAGGAAAAGAATCGGAGAACTGTGACTGAATACGGCCATAACTTTTGATCCAGAAATCGTTGCTGGGCCTATAATATACCAAATCGAAGCTATTTTAAAGGCCTACAAATCTGGTGGGGCGAAGCCGACCAACCCATTTTTGTAGGCCCAAATTCACTTGTTTTCATCAGTTTTGGAGGAAAAGAATCGGATAACTGTGACAGAATACGGCCATAATATTTGATCCAAAAATCGTTGCTTGGCCTATAATATACCTAATCGAAGCTATTTTAAGGCCCTACAAATCTGGCGGGGCGAAGCCCACCAACCCATTTTTTTAGGCCAGAATTCACTTGTTTTCATCAGTTTTAGAGGAAAAAAATCGGATAACTATGACTGAATACCACCATAACTTTTGATCCAGAAATCGTTGCTGGGCCTACAATATACCAAATCGAAGCTATGTTAAGGCCCTACAAATCTGGCGGGGCAAAGCCCACCAACCCATTTTTTTAGGCCAAAATTCACTCGTTTTCATCAGTTTTGGAGGAAAAAAATCGCAGAACTGTGAATGAATACGGCCATAACTTTTGATCCAGAAATCGTTGCTAGGCCTATAATATACCAAATTGAAGCTATTTTAAAGGCCTACAAATCTGGCGGGGCGACGCCCACCAACCCATTTTTGTAGGCCCAAATTCACTTGTTTTCATCAGTTTTGCAGGAAAAGAATCGGATAACTATGACTGAATACGGCCATAACTTTTGATCCAGAAATCGTTGCTGGGCCTATAACATACCCAATCCAAGCTCTATTAAAGCCCTACAAATCTGGCGGGGCAAAGCCCACCAACCCATTTTTTTAGGCTAAAATTCACTTGTTTTCATCAGTTTTGGAGGAAAAGAATCGGATAACTGTGACTGAATACGACCATAACTTTTGATCCAGAAATCGTTGCTTGGCCTACAATATACCAAATCGAAGCTATGTTAAGGCCCTACAAATCTGGCGGGGCAAAGCCCACCAACCCATTTTTTTAGGCCAAAATTCACTTGTTTTCATCAGTTTTGGAGGAAAAAAATCGCAGAACTGTGAATGAATACGGCCATAACTTTTGATCCAGAAATCGTTGCTGGGCCTATAATATACCAAATTAAAGCTATTTTAAAGGCCTACAAATCTGGCGGGGTGACGCCCACCAACCCATTTTTGTAGGCCAAAATTCACTTGTTTTCATCAGTTTTGGAGGAAAAGAATCGGATAACTGTGACTGAATACGGCCATAACTTTTGATCCAGAAATTGTTGCTGGGCCTACAATATACCAAATCGAAGCTATTTTATAGCCCTACAAATCTGGCGGGGCAAAGCCGACCAACCCAATTTTTTAGGCCAAAATTCACTTGTTTTCATCTGTTTTGGTGGAAAAAAATCGGAGAACTGTGACTGAATACGGCCATAACTTTTGATCCATATGTCGTTTTAGGGACTATAATATACCTAATCGAAGCTATTTTAAAGCCCTACAAATAAAGCCGGGCAAAGCCCACAACCCAATTTTTTATGCCAAAATTCACTTGTTTTCATCAGTTTTGGTGGAAAATAATCAGAGAACTGTTACTGAATACGGCCATAACTTTTGATGCAGAAATCTTTGCTGGGCCTATAATATACCAAATCGAAGCTATTTTAAAGCCCTACAAATCTAGCGGGGCAAGGCCCACCGACACAATTTTTAGGCCAAAATTCACTTGTTTTCATCATTTTTGGAGGAAAAGAATTGGAGAACTTTGACTGAATACGGGCATAACTTTTGATCCAGAAATCGTTGCTGGGCCTATAATATACCAAATCGAAGCTATTTTAAAGCCCCACAAATCTAGCGGGGCAAAGCCCACCAACCCAATTTTTAGGCCAAAATTCACTTGTTTTCATTAGTTTTGGAGGAAAAGAATCAGATAATTGTGACTGAATACAGCCATAACTTTTGATCCAGAAGTCGTTGCTGGTTCTATAATATACCAAATCGAAGCTATTTTAAAGCCCTACAAATAAAGCCGGGCAAATCCCACCAACCCAATTTTTAGGCCGAAATTCACTTGTTTTCATCAGTTTTGGAGGACAAGAATCGGATAACTGTGACTGAATACGGCCATAACTTTTGATCCAGAGATCGTTGCTGGGTGATTGGTGCATGAAAATGCACCATAAATACTACTTTTGATTTATATAATATTAAAATATTTAAGCTTTAATTAAGCAATTTCATTATTTTTATTCATAATATTTTAATTGGAATTTATCTAGTTTTTGCTTAATTATTTACAGATGAAAGCAGTGTAGAAAAACTACACAAGAATAAGCCATGAAGCCATGTGTTCAAACCACTCGGAGCCAAGCTCTCAGCCGAGCCGCAAAAGCCGATAAGAGAGAGGGAGAGCCGCGTGGGCCGAGCCACAAGCTGATTCCAGCTCTCCCACGTTTCCTCACTCTTCCTCGCGCGCGTCACCTGCACGCATGGCCTCAACGCGCGCGTTCCTTGCACGCAGACACCAGCGCGCGTTTCAGCATCTCTTGCGTGGGTCCCGCGACTCAGTGCGCCAGTCTGCTCCTTTCTTTCGCGTGCGACATCTGTCAACCTTGTCCCCCATTCTGACTCCGCGCCAGCGCCTTTCCTCCACTCCGCGCGCGACACGTGGCGGCTCATTCTTTTCCTCCAATCGTTACGCGACACGTGTCCCCCTTGAGCTGAATCCGAATTTCTTCCTAAATATCTGAGCGATTTCTTCCCAAATTGAATATATGATTACTCCTAATTTATGTGTAATTTTATTTTGCTTCCTTTTCCTTTGTAATTTTCTATTTTTACTATTTGTTTCCTTATTTGACAGGCAACCTCTAAACACTATAAATAAGAGGGTTTGCCTAAGGTTTCAGAAGCTTTTGATTATTCAGTTTTCTGTCATCCTGCTGTCAGTCTCATATTTTCTCTCTAGAACTTGTGAGAATGTTTTGCAAGATAGGCTAGAGTTCTTTTGGTGAGGTTAGAGATGAACTTCTATTGAGCGATCCAATTCGGGCATTTGATTCCTTATTCTGTAAACTTCAACATCTGAATGAATTAAATCTCATATATTTTTCTATTACTTTTTAAAATATTGTGTGCCAATTTTTATATAAGTTCAGTCACGCTTTTCTTATGTAATTATGTCACGCATTGTTTTGTCATTCAAATTATTTTACAAATTGTCTTTTACTGCAATATTGTCATATTGATATATTGTCGATTTTAGATAACTTGTAATAATAATATTTCCGTAGTCAACATAGAGATTTAATCTATTCAGTTCTTTTATTTTGTGAATCAAAACTGGAATTGGTGAACGAAACATTAGGGATTCTCGACACCTTACCGTTTTCTTCATACATATTTTCTCATTTTTATTATATTTGCAACAAAAATCTCAAAAATTATTCTTTTTCTTTAATTCATTTTTCTCTAACGCTCTTATTCTGTTAATCATTCTTGTTATTTTGTTATCTCCCTGTGGATACGACCGCCCTTCTATGCTACAATTGACCGCTTGTGAACATCACTTTTGGGCGTTAATCACTGGGCCTATAATATACCTAATCGAAGCACTTTTAAAGCCCTGCAAATCTAGCGGGGCAAAACCCACCAACCCAATTTTTTAGGCCAAAATTCACTTCTTTTCATCAGTTTTGGAGGAAAAGAATCGGATAATTGTGACTGAATACGGCCATAACTTTTGATCTAGAGATCGTTGCTGGGCCTATAATATACCAAATCGAAGCTCTTTTAAAGCCCTACAAATCTAGCAGGGCAAAGCCCATCAACCCAATTTTTTAGGCCAAAATTCACTTGTTTTCATCAGTTTTGGACGAAAAGAATCGGATAACTGTGACTGATTACGGCCATAACTTTTGATCCAGAAATCGTTGCTGGGCCTATAATATACCTAATCGAAGCTCTTTTAAAGCCCTAAAAATCTAGCGGGGCAAAGCCCACCAACCCAATTTTTTAGGCCAAAATTCACTTCTTTTCATCAGTTTTGGAGGAAAAGAATCGGATAATTGTGACTGAATACGGCCATAACTTTTGATCCAGAGATCGTTGCTGGGCCTATAATATACCAAATCGAAGCTCTTTTAAAGCCCTACAAATCTAGCAGGGCAAAGCCCAGCAACCCAAGTTTTTAGGCAAAAATTCACTTGTTTTCATCAGTTTTGGACGAAAAGAATCGGATAGCTGTGACTGATTACGGCCATAACTTTTGATCCAGAAATCGTTGCTGGGCCTATAATATACCAAATCGAAGCTCTTTTAAAGGCCTACAAATCTGGCGGGGCAAAGCCCACCAACCCATTTTTTAGGCCAAAATTCACTTGTTTTCATCAGTTCTGGAGGAAAAGAATCGGATAACTGTGACTGAATACGGCCATAACTTTTGATCCAGAAATCGTTGTTGGGCCTATAATATACAAAATCGAAGCTCTTTTAAGGGCCTACATATCTGGCGGGGCAAAGCCCACCAACCCATTTTTTTAGGCCAAAATTCACTTGTTTTCATCAGTTTTAGAGGAAAAAAAATCAGAGAACTGTGACTGAGCCATAAGTTTTTATCCAGAAATCGTTGCTGGGCCTATAATAAACCATATCGAAGCACTTTTAAAGGCCTACAAATCTGGCGGGGTGATGCCCACCAACCCATTTTTTTAGGCCGAAATTCACTTGTTTTCATCAGTTTTGGAGGAAAAGAATCGGATAACTGTGACTGAATACGGCCATAACTTTTGATCTAGAAATCGTTGCTGGGCCTATAATATACCAAATCGAAGCTATTTTAAAGGCCTACAAATCTGGCGGGGCGAAGCCCACCAACGCATTTTTTTAGGCCCAAATTCACTTGTTTTCTTCAGTTTTGGAGGAAAAGAATCGGATAACTGTGACTGAATACGGCCATAACATTTGATCCAGAAATCGTTGCTTGGCCTATAATATACCAAATCGAGGCTATTTTAAGGCCCTACAAATCTGGCGGGGCGAAGCCCACTAACCCATTTTGTTAGGCCAGAATTCACTTGTTTTCATCAGTTTTAGAGGAAAAAAATTGGATAACTGTGACTTAATACGGCCATAACTTTTGATCCAGAAATCGTTGCTGGGCCTATAATATACCAAATCCAAGCTCTTTTAAAGGCCTACAAATCTGGCGGGGCGAAGCCCACCAACCCATTTTTTTAGGCCAAAATTCACTTGTTTTCTTCAGTTTTGGAGGAAAAGAATCGGATAACTGTGACTGAATACGGCCATAACTTTTGATCCAGAAATCGTTGCTGGGCCTATAATATACCAAATCGAAGCTATTTTAAAGGCCTACAAATCTGGTGGGGCGAAGCCCACCAACGCATTTTTGTAGGCCCAAATTCACTTGTTTTCATCAGTTTTGGAAGAAAAGAATCGGATAACTGTGACTGAATACGACCATAACATTTGATCCAGAAATCGTTGCTTGGCCTATAATATACCAAATCGAGGCTATTTTAAGGCCCTACAAATCTGGCGCGGCGAAGCCCACCAACCCATTTTTTTAGGCCAGAATTCACTTGTTTTCATCAGTTTTAGAGGAAAAAAATTGGATAACTGTGACTTAATACGGCAATAACTTTTGATCCAGAAATCGTTGCTGGGCCTATAATATACCAAATCCAATTTCTTTTAAAGGCCTACAAATCTGGCGGGCAGCCCACCAACCCATTTTTTTAGGCCAAAATACACTTGTTTTCATCAGTTTTGGAGGAAAAGAATCGGATAACGGTGACTGAATACGGCCATAACATTTGATCCAGAAATCGTTGCTTGGCCTATAAT
>JACAGA010000053.1:671204-709054 GCA_029231665.1 Morus indica
ATTGATTGCAGTTACAACACTTCAGATATCACTTTCAGTAACAGATGGTCGAAGCCTATCAAGAGCAAAAGATAAAAGCTGTGTTTAGAATTGATCATGTTTTTATTTTTCATATTTTTTAAAAAAGAAAAAATAAAAACGTTTATAAAACAATGTTTGGTGTAATAAAGATAAAAAATGAAAATGAAAATAATTTTTTGGTTTAGTGTAAAATAAAAGAGAAATGAAAAATAACTTTTAGTTGTTTTTTATTTTTTATTTTCGTTTTCTCCTCTCTCAAGCAGAGAGAACGAGAGAGTGACATTAATGAATTTTTTTATACTGAAAATAATCTCTTGATAAAACTACCAAACACATTTTTAAAAATGATTTATGTCTAAAATTGAAAACGTTTTCATTTTCATTCTCATACAAAAAATAAAATCATTTTACAACGAGTTCCAAATGCATCTAAACTCTCCCTTATGACAACTAACTCAATTATGCGAAAGCAACAATTTTAATCTTATAACGAGGTTCGTACCAATATTATGAATAAACATCACAACGTTTTAAAATGGCATTTGTATTAAAACTTTCAGAACATATTTATTTAACTATAATAAAGTAATGTATTTTACACTAATATAATGTTTAGTGTGATATCATATTGTATAAATTAATACAGTTGGTAAATTAATACAGTCTGTGTTGCATTATTGAATATGACTCATTTTTGACACATTGTATTGTATTATTCTATAACATATTTGATTCAAGTCAGGATTTAGCACAACTAGGGGTCGAGGTCAGGGTTGGGCCGATATTGAATCATGCCAGTGAGTATAATTGTTTAATAATTGTTTAATGCCAGTGAGCATAATGCAAATTTATATTTTTTCAAAATTACATTTTGACCTCTCAATATTTACAAAATTACATTTTGACCTCAAGAATTTTATACAATTACATTTGACCTCAAAGTTTTTTTATAAAATTATATTTTAAACCTAAATTTTGTAAAATTATTTTTTGACTCTAAAATTATTGAGATATTACATTTTGACCCTAAGTTTTTAAATTTACATTTTAACTTATTGTATAATACGTTATGACACCAAACACGTATTATATTATGGTAACATAACACAATGCAATACACTTTATACAATACAACACGATACAAACTATCAAATATGGCCCATTATTTTAGCAAAGAGAAAATAAGGGAGAAAGAGGAAAATAGCAAAATTTAAGATGAATTAAAATTAATAGGCCAATAGTTTACATAAGTTAATAAATAGGCTAAATTATTATTTTCGTCCATAACTTGTCTGGTCTGAACCATAACTTGACAATTATTATTCATAATTGTTTATAACTTATCCGGTTATGAACCATAACTTGACAAGTTTATCCATAACTTATCTGGTTATAAACCATAACTTGACAAGTTATGACCTATTAATTTCTATAACTAAAAATTTGCTTATATACTTTCTTAAGCTTTTTATATTGACCTATTTTCTACTATTTCCTAAAAAATAATCCAATTATATGATAATGACTCGCTTAATGTCGTTATTTGAATTTAAAATGGTTTGTCCATCTATTATCGTAGCATATTATGTTCTATTTTGATTGTGTATTGAGCTATCGATCATTGTCATAAAAAAAGAAAAAAAATAGAGAGGAGAATCAGTGAAAAAAGAAATCAGATAAAGAAACGTCGAAATAAGTAGAGAAAAATCAAAGCAGCAAATAAGAAGAAAAAAAAACCCAAAAGAAAAAAAAAAAAAACAGAGAAAAAAGAAATCATATCAAAAAAAAGTTAAGCTAATAACAAAAAACAAAAGAGACAAAAAATTTCTAACGGAAGAAAGCTTTCAGAGGAGAAGGAAATAATGGAACTGTACGGTGGAAGAAAATGAGAGAAGAAATATACTATTACAGATGTTACCCCATCTGCAAAGGGGAAAGTTTTTTTCTTAAAAAAAAATTAAAGAGGAAGACGCAAAAACCAGCTCGGGAAGGATGTATTAAGCAAACATGAAAGGTCAAATCGATAAATACACATTTATGAGATTAAAAAAGAAAATTCACAGTTACGTGACTCTTAAAATATTAATTTAATTTATAAATTTAGAATTATAATTTAAAATTATTTTTAATTTATACATATTTTTTATTAAAAAATTATATTAAATCACGAATTATAATTCCAATTGTATAATAAATTTTTGTTTCAAAGACAGTGTGGAGTGTCCCAATGTCTCGTGATGTTTTCACTGTCTTATTCACAATCACAACAAATATTTTCATTTTCAGTTTCCCAATTTAGTTGGATAGATGATGGTTGACAACTTGTCATCCCGCTATAATTTTTGTCGCCAGTCCCGAATTGTTTTCCTTGTCGTTTTAATAAAGCGACATCATCTTTATGCTTCATTGAGAAATTTAGGTATGTTTAATTTATTAATTTAAATTTTTAATTTAAATTAAAATGTAATTTTATATGAAATTTTTTTATTATAATAAAAAATTAAATATAATTATTTTTAATTTTTTTATTATAATAAAATTTAAATTTTAAACTTAAGTATGTAAAATAAATAAATCTTTAATAAAACGCCAGCACTTTTTGTTTTTTGTTGGCTTTTGTATGCCATACGGTTCCTTCTCGGAGAGACACGCGTAAACGGTCAAATCTCAAATGCCAGTCGTGAGGCCGAATCAATCCTCGTAAGACGTCGTCCTTTTCACGTTTCGAGGCACTAATTCATGGGGGGTATTCCCGTAACATCCTCGTAGGCCCCACATTCTTCAAATAAAATCTCAGAAGGTCGATGAAACATTAATACCTCTCTCTCTCTCTCTCTCTCTCTCAGACTTTGTAGCTTCTTCTTCTCCGTGTTAACAATGGACGTCCGTGAAACAATAACCAGCCTAACCGACGTCGCTTTGAGCGTCACGAAGCATCTTCTTCAGACCGAAGGCACGGACTCGAACCTGGTTTTCTCGCCATTGTCGATCCATGTAGTGCTGAGCCTGATCGCCGCTGGGTCCAAGGGTCCCACCTTGGACCAGCTCCTCTCCTTCCTCAAGTCAAAGTCCACCGATCACCTCAACTCCTTCGCTTCCGAGCTCGTCGCCGTCGTCTTCGCCGACGGGAGCTCCGGAGGCGGACCCCGATTGTCCTTCGCCAACGGCGCTTGGGTCGAGAAGTCTCTTCCTGTCAAGCCTTCTTTCAAACAGGTTGTGGACGCTTCTTACAAGGCGGCTATTTCTCAGGTTGATTTCCAGGCCAAGGTAAAGATTCTCTCTTTCTTTTTAATTAGGTTTGGAATTGATTGAGTGAACGATCTTTACTTCTCATGAATAATGATGATCCGCTTTTTTTTTTTTTTTTTTCTCCTTTGGTTATTATAATTATATTTTGTTTTCCTGTTTGTTGCTATTTTAAGCTGTTTGGTAAAGTAAAATTGATGCACTATTAAGGTGTTAATATGATCAAATAAATGGACTTTTATTCTATGATTAGCTCATTAGATTGATGGTTTTTTGAAATTGGGTGTTTATATCATACTTTGGGGTGAATTCTTTGTTATTTAAGCAAATAGCATGAGGCTTATGAGCCGTTTTAGTATCAGGATTACTTGAGAATCTCAACCATGTGTTTTTATACTTAGTTAAAGAAGGAAAGAGACCCTGTGATTTTCTAGATCTCTCTTTCCTAATTTCTTATGCCAAAAGTGTGAAAATGATAGTTAAACTGCTATTACCTAAATGTTTTTATGACAAAATGAGGGCAACATAGTTGGACTCTGATAGAGCAATCAGTCATTTCAATCTGTAAAACATAATGGATTTATCCACTTTTCAAGGATTCCAATGGTTTCACCGGGATTTTATTAAGAATTAGACGTCCTATCTCTATACTACTGAGAGCAATAAAAATCACTGAAGAAAAAGGAACAAACAAGAACACACAAGTTTTTTAGTGTTTCACCATGATGAAGAGTTTGCATCCATTTTTAGCCGCTATAAAATTTCACTATGATGAAAAATAAGATTACAAGAGAAATCACACCTCAGGGCTCTCTCAGCTTCTGTGCGCGTGTGTGTGCGGTTTTTTTTTTTCCTAATCTATTTGATTAATCCTAAAAACAACAAAAATTAGGTTACAGAGCTCAACAAATTTGCCTATACACTTTCTGTACCGTGTAATTCTTTTCCCTATCTATTTTTGGAAATGATACCATGTTGTTTAGTTTCCCTAATATTTTCTTTTACAACCTAGTTTTCTGAATGCTGATATTGTGAGTCGTTGATTGTGGGGGGTGCTGGAGGCTGCTGAGGTGACACGAGAAGTGAATTCATGGGCTGAGAAAGAAACTAGTGGCCTTATCAAAGAGGTTCTTCCTCCTGGATCAGTTGACAGCACAACCAGGCTCATCTTTGCCAACGCATTGTACTTCAAAGGAGCCTGGAGCGAGCAGTTTGATGCTTCAAAAACAAAAGATTATGACTTCCACCTTCTGAATGGGTCTGTCAAGGTACCCTTCATGACCAGCAAGAAGAAACAGCTCGTCAGTTCCTACGACGGATTCAAAGTCTTAGCACTTCCTTATAAACAAGGCGAGGACAAGCGGCGCTTCTCCATGTACTTCTTTCTTCCAGATGCTAATGATGGGCTGCCACATTTGGTGGACAAAATTGGTTCAGAGCCTGGATTCTTGGAACGCCATATTCCCTATCAACAAGTTAAAGTGGGCGACTTCAGGATTCCGAGGTTCAAAATTTCATTTGGGTTCGAAGCATCCAATACCCTGAAAGGTCTAGGACTGGTGTTGCCTTTCTCCGGTGAAGGTGGCCTGACGGAGATGGTGGAGTCGCCTGTTGGTCAGAACCTGTATGTTTCAAGCATATTCCAAAAGTCCTTCATTGAAGTTAATGAGGAAGGCACAGAAGCTGCAGCTGCTTCTGCTGGTGTTATAATGTTGAGGTCTCTGGTGGTCAGCAATGAAATAGACTTTGTTGCTGACCATCCATTCCTGTTCCTGATCAGAGAAGACGTGACCGGGACTGTTCTGTTCAGTGGTCACGTGGTCAATCCACTCCTTGCGGGCTGATCACATAATCTCTCTATACTGAAAACTTTGTGAGTAGATCGAACCTAAAACACGAGCATATGGTTTTTCCTTGACTGGACCTAATTAACTGCCGTTGCTATGACTTTTGCAGCTTTATATAATTTACTGCTTTCAAAGAACGTGGACAATGTTCTTTTGTTGATGCAGTATTAGGATCTGCGAAGTCCGGTATAATAAGCTAGCTTGAAGAATCGTATTTTTTTTTTGTTGATTGCTGGACTTTATATGTTGAGAATCAGATAAAAGTTTTATTACCTTACTCTGATACTGGATAATGTTGACTTATAATTTGTATGTGGATCTATTATTACGATTATGTAAAGGAAGTATTTAGCATCTCTTCATTTTTAATTTTCCCGTCGGTAATTGAAGTTTGATGTGGGATTTTTTTTTTTTCTCTGGATTTTTCTCGATCGCCTTCTCTCTCTCTCTCTCTATCTGTTTTTTTTTTTTTGGCTAATAATCAAGGTGGAATTTTCAACCATCACAATTAGTCAGGGTTCTAATAATAACAATAATTTCATACTAAACATTTTGACAAACGAAAAAGAGAGAGCGGGGATAGAATATTGTTACGCACATGTTTTAAAAATTTAACTGAGTTTCTGAGTAATCTGAAAAAAAAAAAAAAAAAAAAAAAAAAAAAAAAAAAAAAAACTGTAAAAACGCATTGAATAACTTCTGTTTTAAGTGACGATCCCTTCTCTCCAAGGAAAAAAAAATGATGACCTCAAATAACTACACAGTTCTTAGAGTCAAATGCCAAGTACATCTTCATCAATTCAACTAGACAAATTTTTTAAAAACCAGGAGATAATTAGTTTACAGGATTGTGTAAAGAAAAAAAGGAAAAGCGTAAAACATGCTTGGTTCATTAGCCACAAAACATCGGCTGAAATGTGCACGTGGGGAGTGATACTAATGGCCGACTTTTGTAATTTAGTATTCACACATAACGTGCCTCTCTTAACTCGTAACGTGGTATCGAGCTGCTTTTCGTTTCACTTTGCTTTGTTAACTGCTTCTTGTAAAATATCTCTACTTAATCCACCTGTGCATTTTTCATTAGTTAATTTACGATTAGTTACGTGATCTAGTGTGATTACAAATATACATTAAACAAAAAACATATATTAAACAATTAAGTAGCTAAGGTTGCGCGAAATTTGAAAAATTCTGAATTCTCCTTTTAACTCTTTATCCTCCTTTGTCAAGTGTAAAATCGATTTGATCCGTCCATTAAAAACAAAAACCACCGACTGAAATATGAATAATAACTCTACTGCGGTATCATCAAAGCCGTCATTACAAACTCAAGATAAAAAGACTCGTTTATTTGTTGATTTAAATTTTAAATATTAGATTCTTATAATTAAATTTTTTTAAAAAATATCATATTTAATTTTTTCTACTACAAAATTCATAAAAAATATTATATCTTAATTTAAATTAAAAATTTAAATATATAAAGTGAACTAAGCTAAGGATTCATATTAGAAAAAGGGAATTTTTTCTCACCATTTTTTTTTTCGAAAAAAAGAATTACAAGGACACGAGTGACCCAGTTATATCATTGTAGTGGTTTTTCTTGGCCCAATTTTGCCCAAAAATAAAAGATTCCTAGTTTGAATGAGCTTAAACTGTGAGGTGGAAGGTAATTGTCATGCGTCACTTTTGCTTTCTATTTTTATGTCTTTTGTGTCATGTGGGTCGTCTAGAGTTTCCTTGCATTTATCGGATAAGAGAAAAAGTTAGGATTAGAATTTGGATTAGACCTCTAAACAATCAAGTGTCTTTGGACCCCTTTTTGTCTCCAAGACCCTGTTTCTCACAATAATGTGTTTGTGTTATGCTCTTTCACTATAGAATACAACAAAAAGAAAGAATGTGAAGAATGTCTCATCCAGATTCAATTAATTAACAACAATATTGGTCATTATGAGGCTGAGAAAAAGCAAGTAAATGAAGCAGTAACGGTGAGGAAATTGCATGTGAGAAAATATTGGTTTTTGAGAATTGTTATCTATGGGATTGCTTAAGTTCGCAAGAAAGTGCAATTTCCTTGAAGGGTGTTTGAAGAGTTGACACCCATACTTCATAATTGGGTTTTATTTCAGTCTGAATTCTCAGGAAACGACAACGTCCCAACGTAATCCGTATGAAACTCTCTCTCTCTCTCTCTATCTCTCTCTCTCTCTCTCTCTCTCTCTCTCTGTTTTTGTTTTTGTTTTTTCTCTGAGGGTTCTGTGTATTTTATGGGAAGGAGGTCTCTGAGCATAAGTAAATAAATACAAGTAAATCATGACCTGCCTTAAAATTTATTTTCCTTTCTCGGAAGAAAACAACAACACTTTTCTTTACTAATTCTCTCTCTCTCTCTCTCTCTCTCTCTCTCTCTCTCTGCTCTTTTGCGGGTTCCCATATTCTCGTTTTTCTCAGGTCGGTGATTTACAATTACTAGTAGTAGCACTGAACAAGGAATAAGGAAGAAACTTTTCTCCTCAGAAATCCGCTTTGGCTAAAAAAAAAAAAACAAAGAAAAAAAAGAGTAGAAGAAAGAGGAGAAAAGGAATAAGAAAGAAAAGATGGGGGAAACGGCAAATCACCAGCCACCGCCGCCAGCACAGATGATGCCGCCGCCGCCTCAGCCGCTACCGCTCGGAGGCGCCAGGGGTCCCACTTGGGTTCCGACTGAGCAACTCCACCAGCTTCACTATTGCATCCACTCAAATCCCTCTTGGCGTTAGTCCATTTCTTCCCTTTTTGTTTTTTTGTTTCTTATCTTCATATCATTCTTTTACTTGCTTTATCTCGAATCTGGACATTGGAAAATTCACCTTTTTGATTTGGATTTCTATTTTAATTGGTATATTATATTGTTGTTCTTGTTAATTTTTTTTTTTTTTTTTTTAATCTGATGAAAATATAGTAAAGCTGAGATTCTTTTGTATTTTAATTTTTTAATTAAAAGAGGTATGTGTTTTTCTTGTTATTATTGTTATTAAATGTTATTATTTTAAGTGTATTAGCTAGCGGCAGCCTGCATGTCTACGCCTAAGGAGAGGATCTTACATAATCCCCATATATATATATATATATATATATATGTATGTATGTATGTATGTATTATTACATTCTGCCCCGTCAATTTCAGATTTAATTTAATTCATAGTTGAAATCTTTAAGTCTAAATGCTCATTATTTAATTGACTTATATAAATTTTAGCAATTCGCGCTTTTTTTTTTTTTTAGGCCTTAGCAATAGCCAATTCCATGTTACATAAGTTCGAACTTAGAACTTAGAAGTATCATGTTTACAAAAAATATAAAGAGAAACTTACGAGGCAATTCAGATTTAATTTTAATCATAGTGAAATCTTAAAGTCTAAATGCTCATTATTTATATTTGTATAAATTTCCTAGCCAATTCGCGCTTTTTTTTTTTAGGCCTTAGTAATAGCCAATTCCATGTTACATAAGTTAGAACTTAGAACTTAGAAGTATCATGTTTACAAAAAATATAAAGAGAAACTTTTAGGTAAATTGTAAAGTTGAGAAATATATATATATATATATATATATATTGCTTTTTAGTATTGTTGATGGAGTTAAGTATCTCTGCAAGTACTAATTTCTTCGAATTAATTGTGATTTTACAGCAATAGCATGTCTTCTAGCTTTCCAACATTATGTTGTGATGCTTGGGACTATAGTTTTGGTTGCCAAGACGCTTGTGCCTCGAATGGGTGGAGACAATGTAAGTTATTTCTGACCATACCAATGTCCTTTTTTTTTTTTTTGTTTAGGAAAAGAAGCCGTGGAGTTAACATTCTTACTTTGTTCTTGTACTCAATAGGGTGATAAAGCGCGGGTGATCCAAACATTGCTGTTTATGGCAGGAATTAACACACTGATTCAGACGATGATTGGGTCGAGGCTTCCGACGGTGATGAGTGCCTCGTTTGCTTTTGTTCTGCCTGTGTTGTCAATTATCAACAGCTACTCCGACAGGACATTTCCAGATGAGCACGAGGTACCCAAAAATATGGTGGAGTATGATTGGATTGTTAATTATTTCTGAATTTATATGTACAAAGATGGAGTACGTTTTAGCACTTTTTATGGTATGTTCGCATAATTCATGAAATGTTCAAATGTTTGAAAACATTGTGTACTCGTGTTTCGATGTATGACATGACCTGATTTCTTTCCCACATTCGAGCAAACATCTTATGCATCATACTATTTTAAACTTCTTGATTACTTCTTAAATTGTTAATGTTGTCCTTGAAGTTCCAATATAGAAAGAAACAAAATATATGTAACAATAGATCAGTGGTTTGTGTTTGTTTGGTTTTTCTGCACCACATTTTGATCTGTCTCTTCTTCAATCCGGACTTCCGAGCAAATCAAGCCTGACTTTTCCTTGTCTTCTTTTGTTTCCTGCCCTGGTTAGCTAGGCCTGGGTCTCTAAGGCTAAGTAAGAGAGTAAGGTTTATGTTTGTTTTGATTGCCATTTAAACTTCCTTAGCCTGAATTTTCTCTTCGATGGTTTCTGAGCTTTTGTTTTTTAGTTATTTATTTTTTTATAAGACTTGTTAGCAGTTTATGTTTAGAAAAAAATGGATACCTTGATAACTTTAGTTTTTGCGGCGTGCAGAGGTTTCTTTATACAATGAGAACTATCCAAGGATCTTTAATTGTTTCTTCCTTTGTCAACATGATCCTCGGTTTCAGTGGGGTATGGGGCAATTTGACACGGTAACGTAGTTCTAACCTTTTTATATCAAATTTTTATTATCATTTTAGTTCCTATTTGTTGCATGCTTGTTGAGATTCTGTAGCTTGAAATTTGGAGGAGTCCATATTAACCTGACCATCATGTCAAATTGCTTTTTCCCTGTAGATTCTTTAGTCCCATTGTCATCGTGCCACTGGTTTCACTCGTCGGTCTTGGGTTGTTCTCAAGGGGCTTCCCACTTGTAATGTCACTTCCAGAAAACCTTACTGTTTCATGACACAAATATCAAAAGCCCGTGTAACACTTTATCTTGTATGCAGCTAGGGAACTGCGTGGAAATTGGCCTGCCAATGTTAATTCTTCTGGTCATCTCCCAACAGGTTAACAACTTAACAAGCCTTCCACTTATAGTGCTTAAACGTTTTGCTAAGGGTTTACAATTACTGAAACTGTATATGTTGTGTTTTTCCAGTATTTGAAGCGTCTCCACCCAATTGCTCATCACATACTCGAAAGATTTGCCTTACTTCTTTGCATTGGGATTGTCTGGGTTTTTGCTGTTATCCTCACTGCTGCTGGTGCTTACAACAATGTTAAGCAGCAGACTAAAATAAGTTGCCGTACGGACCGCTCTTACCTTATATCGTCTGCTCCTTGGTATGTTCACATGACGAGTCTTTTGCTTCCTAATGGAGTCATGTTTCCTTCTGGAAATTATTTCTCTTTACACAATATGGTATTGTTCCAATGTAGGATCAGAATTCCATACCCATTTCAGTGGGGTACTCCCATATTCAAAGCAAGCCATGTCTTTGGGATGATGGGGGCAGCTCTTGTTGCATCTGCCGAGGTTTAGTCTTTATCCACAGAAATTCAGTATCAATTTACTTAGAAAGACACTGATTCTTTTCCTGCTTGTCTTATTCCAAAATATATTGTGAAATTTACTTTTCCTATTCTTGTTTGGTTTTATTCACGAGATTTTCAAATCGTAGTTAAAGTTGGCTTCAATATAGTGTATTGATAACTGATTTATTATTTGAGACTTCGTATTGAGTTCGCAATCTCTTTTCTATGTTGGAATATAACTTTAACAATCAATGCAGTCAACTGGAACTTTTTTCGCCGCAGCGCGGCTTTCTGGTGCTACAGCTCCTCCAGCATTTGTTCTTAGCAGAAGTGTTGGAATGCAGGTTTGGTCATCATCTGTTCTGTTGCTCGACCCTAGACAACTCCCAAAACTGAAATTCTATATCTTTATAGTTGCTGTCATGAAGATGGAATTATAGGTCTTTCGATATTCCTTAAGGACCTTAACCAACTAGAAATTAAAAATAAGGTTCTGTAATTTCCAAATGCAGGGTATAGGCATGCTGCTTGAAGGAATTTTCGGTGCTGCTTTTGGCAATACTGCATCTGTGTAAGAAAACAATGCTTCTATCCGGTTTTGCTTTTCATATTTCATGTGCTATACAATTTTCGGTTTTCTTTTTTACCACTTCTCCTTACGTTATTAATGATATTTTCTAAATACTGTTACAGTGAAAATGTTGGCCTCCTTGGACTCACTCACATTGGTAGCAGAAGAGTAGTGCAAATATCTACTGCTTTCATGTTCTTCTTCTCTATATTTGGTTTGTTTTTCACTTCCTGTCGACATTATTTCGAAGAATTCAGGGTTGCATTCTCATGTTTGATCATCTTACGTTGTGTGTTCTCAGGAAAGTTTGGTGCCTTCTTTGCATCTATTCCTTTGCCAATATTTGCTGCTATATACTGTGTTTTGTTTGGCATTGTCGGTGAGTGACGCTGCTGATGACATTATGGTCCAATTCAGTCTTTTTTTCTTCTCAGTTTTTTCTGTGTTTCTAGTTATGAACACGTACTATATACATATGAATTTGCTAGGAACGTGGTCTTTTTCCCAGCCAAACAACCCAAGCACTCACACACAAGCAGCCAAACACCAGAATTGAATGCGTACAGAAGAATTATTTATTTATTTATTTATTTATTTATTGAGAATAACTTCAACACCAGCTCATACAACCAAAATCAGCTTGAGAAAATTAAAGAAAACCGAAATGGATAGACTGGAGTATTGGAGGACTCCAGAGAACTCCTAACTCTGGTGGTATTCGAGAGACCACCAACTCTTCCTCACAAATCTCAGCCTAATCAAACTCTGCCCCTTACCTCCCTTTTATACCTTTCCTCTAATCCTAGCCAAAACCAAGACAAGTCAGCAGTAAACATAATTCCTCATAAATTACATCCAAACCCAATTTATTTTCTTTCTCCCCCACTTTACCCCTCTTAGTAACTTTCTAGGAGCTAGTATCTAACAGAATTAGTATCTTTTTTTTTTTTGTTTGTTTTTTTTGGCCAGCTGCTTCTGGGATCTCTTTCATGCAATTCACAAACAATAATTCTATGAGAAATCTCTACATTTTGGGCCTTTCCTTGTTCCTTGGGATATCAATACCTCAATATTTTGTTATGAACACCACTGCCGATGGCCGTGGACCAGTAAGAACGGATGCTGGATGGGTAAGTAATATTTATCTCAAACATGCTAGTAATCTGAGCTCTCTCTATATTGATTCTCTCATCGACATTTTTCAATTTCAGCTTAAACTCGTCTGATATGTGTACATGATTTTGTCGTTCCTGCAGTTTGACGACATCCTGAACACAATCTTCTCGTCTCCCCCAACGGTTGCCATGATTGTGGGGACGTTGCTTGACAACACGCTTGAATCCAAGTATGCGATTGACGACAGAGGAGTGCCATGGTGGAGACCCTTCCAGCACAGGAAGGGAGACCCAAGAAATGATGAGTTTTACGGTCTACCCCTCAGGATACATGAGTATATTCCCAGCAGATTTCTGTGAGCTCAAATTGTCGGATTTTGTATATTATCAGTTGTGTGTACTATCTTATCTATAAGCACAATCTTTGTTTCATGGGCATGTTGGGTTGTGTTATAAATTGTAACGATATTATAAATGTCATGATTTTTGAGCCTTGTAGAATTTTTCCAGGGGGCCTCAATGGTAGTTGTTGGCCCGTGCAGCTTTTCCATCGTTCACAGTTCACACATCTCCCTTGAAAATTTTCCTTTTTAATTTTTCCCTTCCTTTTGTTTTCAACTCTTGTTGGCCAAGTCTCTCCCAGATCTTGAACTTCAAGGTGAACGATCTCACTCTCCTCTGCCTTCTAAAGGGTTTTGGTGCTAATCTGGTGTGTATTTTCTCAAAAAAAAAAAAAAAAAAAAAAAAGCAAAAGAAAAAGATCCCTGCATGTTCAAGTTATATAGCAAAACATATATTTATGTTGGAATTTAAACTATTTTTGTTGGGAGATTTTATCAGTAAATTAAGTTTTTTTAACCGTTAAATTTATGTATTTTTTTATTTTTACGTGATTTTATGTAGATTTAATAAATAAAAAATTTAGTCTACTGGTATAAGAGGGTTGTTATTTATTTATTTTATTATTATTATTATTATATTATTATTTATAAATTTGAAGAGTAAAATCTCTGTTGTAGACACTGAGGTGAGTCTGAGGTAAGGCAACGTTTGACTTTTAACCGCTGAGCTATGAAGTGTTTTCGTTGTTGTAACAGATTTAATTAAAAAAAAAAAAAAAAAAGAGCAACAACAACAACAAAGCTTGCTATTATTTCGGTCCCCTATAAATAGGTTCATCTCTTGATAGAAAAGTAGACAGAAATAAAAATGAGAATTCACTGTAGGAATGCTTTAATAGTAGGAAATAGATTTAATCATTAATTATATTTAGTTAAATATTGTTTTTTAATGATATGATTTGATGTGATTTTTTGCAGCAATTGTTTGAAGAGTATTTTTTTTTCTTTTCACACCTTTAACGTGATTTTTAAGAGTGTTTAGTTCATTAATTCGAGTTTTTAATTTTAAGTTAAGACGTGATTTTATGTGAATTTTTTATTATAGTAAAAAATTAGATGTGACTGTTTCTGAAATTTTTTTACTGTAATAAAATTTGAATTTTAAATTTAAATCGGTAAAGTAAACGAGATTAAGTGCATGTTTGGTTGGGGGATTGAGGGATTCAAATCCCCTGATTAAGGTCAGATCAGTGTTTGGAAAGATAAAAATGAACAGTAAAAAATAGGATCACAAAAGTGATTGAGATCATTTTGGGACCTGATTTTTGAATCAGGCCCCCCCTGATTCACCCGTTTGAAACCCAGTGTACAGTAAAATTTACTGTGCACTTAATGCTCGCACCCAACTTCCAACGACCCGGCTTCCTCTCCCATGCTTCAGTAGAGAATCTTTCTTTGCAGTCCCTTTTTTCCTCTCGTGTGGGTGAACAGCCGAGATTCCCTCTGGCTTTTTTGGGACTCTCTCTTCTCCACTCTTCTCGTCTGTTCCCAAACGTCCCCTCGTTGTTCGCAAGTTCCACCTCGGTCGCCGTTGATGAGAAGTGGCCGGAGTAAAGGCGTTTTTGTCAACAATCAAAGAAAACTGCAGATTCGGTACCGATTTCACTGATACTACAGATGCAAGGTCATTCCTCGTCTTCACCGGAGAGAGGTCAGAAGGTCGTTGAGGACTCGGAAGAAACCATTTTCTGCGTTTGGAGTGCTGCATCCGTCGTCCTTCATCTCGTCGTCGGATTCAAACTCTGTAACGATATGTTCTACTCACATTGGCTAAAAATTTCTTGTTGGTTTCTGGATGTGACTTTGGTTTCTGTAAACAGGATAGTGTTTGATTTGATTGTGATTGTGGTTTGTGGAGATAATGTTGGACTTGGTTGTGATTCCGAGTTCATTTTGGTTCATTTTTTGAACTTTATTTCTTGCAACATTGCTTTGATAATCCTGATATTCTTTGGAATTTGGACGGGTGGGGATTGTTCTTTAGCAAGAAACAATAACAGACTTTTCATGTTCTGATTATTGGTTTAAAGTCTCAAAAACAAGAAGAGTTTAGAAGAGCCCATAATGTTTAAAGTCTCTGCCCTCACTGTAAGGTCTGTGATGCTTATCACAAATTACTCATTTGATAGTAAATACAGATTGTTATTAGGAGCATTATCTTAAAAATTAGCAGTTGAAAGGTGAATACCATAGGTAGGAACAAAACACATGTAGGTCAGCCTTTGGCCAAGAGGAAACAACTAAGGTAGCCCAGAAAAGAAAAATGACAGAGCAATTCACTAGGAAGGTTTAAAGGAACTACCATGGCCATAATAACGTGTTACATGTTACATGTATCCTAATAATTTGAACGAGTCAACAACAATAATAACAGACACAAAACATAAATCATCATTTGCTGTGAATTCTGGTTGTTATCAAATTTACTGTTGGGTATCTAGACTTTTCTACTAGGGTATTTTGTGCCTAGAACTACTCCTCTCCATGAGTTTTCAACAAAATAGGGCAGAAATTTCAATGATCCCTTTGGATTTCTTTTAATACAATGCACTAACTGTCAACAACTACCTTGCTCTCCTATATGTTCATATAGCAAGAAAACATCAAGGTGTGGTTATACGTAAATAGTTGGACAAGTGTATTGAAAAGTTACTTTTTTAATGGGCAGAAAATGATTTTCCAGCTTAACACGTGAAAAGGAAATGTGAAAATCTGATCATTGTAAAACAGAGAGCTGTAAGAAGAAAATATAAAGGAAATGCAACAATTAAGAACAATTCGACAAGACACATAGGCACAATGCCCACACCCTAAGAACACTTCTTGACATGTTTGTCACCAATTCCACTTTCTTTCTCTCATTTCCCTACAAGCTTCCAAGGAATTTTTCTCTTCCCTTTGTTGCCGTCAATACCCAGCCTTTGCTCTTAGTGAGTGTTTGAGCTTGTGAGGGCTGGGTGACAAAGAAGAGGAACAACAAAGACAATGTAAAAGTCACAAATTTATAACAAAACTAACGTAAGGATTTTTCTAAAGTAAAAAAAAGGTTATATTCTTAGAAAATTTCCTAGAATGTCCGGGATGCCAATGTTCATGGAATGTCCGGGTTGTTTTTTAGATCTAGATCGTTAGTAAGGTTTGTTGTTGTTAGCATTGTTTTTTAGTTTTGTTGTCATTTTGTGAATGTGGTGTCTTCCATTTTTGCATGTGTTGTCCTCCTCTTGGTTATGATATGCGTGCGTAGATGCCAAGAAAAACTAGAGATGAGAGGCCACTTTTTTGGAGCCCTGCTGCAGAGGCTTTTTTACTAGAGAAATTGTACGAATACCACGACAATAACCATGGTCGCCTACTAGAAACTCGTCACTATAATAACTGGGCCTAAAAAATGGCAAGCTTTTTTGATGGCTATGTCCCCGATGGTGAGCGTTTTAAGGTGAAACACTGACGATTGGGTAAGGTATACGCCGCGTACAAAATGTTACAAAGTCATACAGGAGTAGAATGAGATTCTACCACTTCAACTTTCACTTGTTCCGAGGAGTTGCAGAAAGATCTTTGTAAGGTAACATATGGCATTGATTATAATCACAATAACAGTGACATATTTAAATTGTTACAAACTTACCTCTCTACTTAGAGGTTACTAACCAATTCTCTAATTTATTTTTAGCGAAACCATGATGTGAAAACATTGTTTACTAATGGATGGAAGCTGAACGAGGCGTACTTGGCTGCCCTTTTCCCCAGTAGAGTTGGAGCTACTATGCACCCAAGTGTAGGAGAAGAGGCTGCGGATGATGCACACATGGAGGATGTTACTGCTACTGATGAACAACAACAGCCCACCGGAGATGCTCCATACCAGAATAGTGATGATGACGACGTGCGTGATGATCTTTCCAGCAGCGTTGAACGTTATGGACAGTGAAATGCCACAAATATCGCCTCATCGTCACATGGGATTCGGAAAAGACAGTCTAGAGCAAGGAAATCCAATGATTCTTCGCGGGAGATGCTACTCTCATATATTAAGGACATGAGATATTATTTGAGAGAGGATCTTCGTACAGACAAGGAAAGCCAGCCATCTTTGAACATCGTCAATGGCCCTAGTGAAGCTGATATCATCCTAAATTCGCTTGCAGAGATGGGACTTGACAAGCATATGCAAACACATGCTTTTGACAGGATCATGAGTTCTCCCACTTGGCGGCCAGTTTGGGGCATAATTGATGACGACATTAAGCGGAACTTTATTAGTGACTTTATTGAAGTCCCACAAACTCCAGCCCTGCATCTGTTTCGGGATCCTTATAGCCAGCCACCTCGCAACTTCTCTCAAGTCCCAAATCCCTACAGCCAGCCACCTAACCCATTCAATCACCCACCTAACCCCTACATCCAGCCACCTAATTCATACAATCAGCCTCCACAGCCCTATAACCAGCCACCAAATCCCTACAACCGCCCACCTACACCTTAAATGGCGAATGTTAGTGCCAAATGGTCCAATTTTCCCCCATGGTGGACCACGGATTAGTGTCTACTAATTTCATTCGAGTGTTATCTACTTAGTGAGGTTTATTTGAGTCGTGTTCTCCACTATAATGTTTAAGTTGATTATGAGTTGTATCCTTTATTTTCGACATGTGCACTTGGACCATTGATCCGGATTGTTATGGTGTATTTGTTTTAATTCCAAAATCATGACTTGGACCATTTAAGTTATGGTTTTATTTATGAGTAATTGTTTTAAATACATTTGAGTTATTATAACCAACTCCTCATTTAGTTTGGAACGCAGGTGGTTGACAAAGTGGATTACAATAATTGAGATCATACTTGACACAATTTTTGTCTTTAATTTCTCATTACAGGTTAACGCATAAAGCAACATCATGCAGTCAGAAGGTTCAACAAACGAAAGTCATGAAGTGGATTCAAGTAGAACGAGACGCCGCAGAAGGGGCTTTCATGCAGCAATACGCCTCGCTACAGCCGCAACCATTGTTTATGATGAGGACCGGGTACCAAGGCCGATGCATAACTCTGCTTTAAGGGGTATAGACAAAGTGAACGAGTTATTAGCAAATACTAATGAGGCTACAATGTTTAACAAGGTACGTATGGAACCACGTGCATTTAGGATTCTTTGTGAAATACTAATAGAGAGAGGTTTGTTACAACCAACAAACAATATAAACGTCCCAAAACAAGTATTTGTCTTCTTAACCATCGTTGCACAAAGTCAAACCAATCGTGAGTCACAAGATGTATGGCAACATTCGGGGGAGACAATTTCACGAAGATTCAGTGACGTCCTAGGTGCAATTTGTGCGTTGCACGATGATTTCATTAAACCTCCCAACTATGACAAAGTTAGTGAATTTGTCCGTGGCAATCGTTATAGATATGGGACTTGGTTTAACGTAAGTTTTGTTTCTCAGTCTTATCAGTATGCCACAACTTTGGTTTATAAACATACTAACATATTTCATTATGGAACTGTTGTTCAGGACTGTATTGGCGCAATTGACGGAACTCATATACCGTGTACACCGATTTGTGTTCAAAATCTGACTACGTATCGCAATAGGAAGGGGTTCAACTCTCTTAATGTAATGGCAGCCTGTTCCTTCGATATGAAGTTCATGTACATATTTAGTGGTTGGGAAGGTTCGGCACATGATGCACGAGTGCTTGCGGATGCGGTCGCTGAACCCAAGTTCAAATTCCCACATCCATCGCCGGGTAAGACCGCAATCTATCCATATGATTCTCAATTTATTACCTGTTACAACATCCAAATTCCAACAAAATTCGTTTAACTTGCATAGGCAAATACTATCTTGTTGACGCGGCGTACGCGAACAATGGTTGTTTTCTTGCTCCGTACAGAGGTGGGACTTACCACTTGCCTGACTACCAAAGGAGAAGTGGTGGATTTAAAGGACCTAAAGATGTTTTTAACTACAAACACTCATCCCTGCGAAATTGTATAGAGCGGACATTTGGTGTTTGGAAGGCTAGGTTCCCTATCTTAAGGCGGTCTAATAACACTTATCCAATGACTAAACAAGTGAAGATTCCAGTGGCATGTGCAATCTCACATAATTTTATTCACATGGTAAAAGAGGGGGACTCGCTTCTAAATCAGTACTACCGTGATGGAGTACCGGTCAGTGAAATAGATCCACCCAATAGTGATGGATTTGATGACGATGACGATGATGACAATGCCCCTGAGGGGCCAACAATAACAGGAGCTACTGTTAGCCGAATAGAGATGGGTCGTTTTAGGGATCGCCTAGCGAATGACATGTGGGTGGAATACCAATGAAGCCGTGGAAGACAAGCTTGAAAGTGAATGCAGGCGCCCTAGGTCATATTCATTTCAATGAGGTTGGCACAAGTATTTTGTATTCTCAATTATTAACTGCTATTAATTGATTCTTTTTTCTTTTTCTTTTCTGTTCTTTTTTCAATTTTTGTTTTTTAGAGTATAACTTTTGACTAACTTGTGCTATATAAATAGGTGCTGTTCAAAGAGACGGATATTGGTATGAATGAGATTATTACAAAAATGTAAAGAGGCTATTAATTTAGTTCAGAAAAAGAAATTAGGTAAACATTTGAAGAAAGCAGTTCTATCCGTCAGGTTAGTGTTGTATTCGACGTGCGTGAATTGTCAAAAGTTGTGGCGAATCCAACTAGTGTATTTTCTATACTTATGTCAAAAGTTGGATTTTCCCCCGAATGCCATTTTGTATCCCTCCCCCGCTCATGGCCCATGTTGGATCAGTATGCTTGGTCTAAAATTTTTATAGTTGTGTTTGTACAACAGTAGACTGATTGACTTGTAAATGTATTGAATACTTGAAAGAATGTTAAGGTGATTTTTTTTTCCTGCTGAAGTTGCATGGAACCATGATTGACCTCTGCTAAATGCTATAAGTGGCGTTAAATTCCTTCATGGTTTAGTTAAAAGCTATTTACCTTTACCTGCATTTTACTATGATCCATTAATACACCCAATACCCAGCACTAATAAGGATCGGCCAGAGAAGAGCATTGGTAAGAGTTTTTTTGTTTTGTTTTTATTTTTGTTTTCTTTTCCTGGTTTTTTGGTTTTTTTTTTTGGCTGCCCCTGAGTGGCAGAAGCACCACGCCGCCTTTAGCATTTTGAGCTTGGCAGACATAGCTACCCATTTTACAGAGGTCATTTCATTTCTAATCTTGAAGTATAGCGTTTGTTACAGGTAAGAAAGGTTCTTTATTTGATAATATCTGCAGCAAACATGCTCCATTCGAACATGGTATGATACTTTTTGCTTTGAATTTTGTTGACGGTGTTTTTCCGACAACTTGTGATATCCTTCCAGAATCACTCACAGTTACGTTAATCACTGGATTATGAAATGAGCATGAAATAATACAGAAGAAACAACAAATTTATAGTGGTTCGGCAATAATATTGTGCCTAATCCACTTGTGCATGCACTATATCTTTGAGTTGAGTACAAGTATTCTATCTGTAATACAAATGGTTTCTAACCCTTTTTTTGGGTTCTTTTCGTTCTATTTATAGTGTCTCTCATACGGTTGCACATTCCCGGTTCCCAAGAGAGAAGCCATCTCCCGTCCTCGGTCTCCGTGAGGGTAGGTGAGTTCTCATGATGACTTATCCTTGGAAATTCGACGGATCTCTCTAGGTTGACACCTGATTTCCTGACTCCAAAAGTAGCCGTCGGATCAGTACTTCCCTCCTCTGGTTGACATGACCTCTGGCAGCCGACACTGATTCCTCGACGTCGCTTCATGTGCCCGTAGAGACCTTACCCGGCGCCCCTCCTCCTATGGCCTCTCTCGACGCAGAGGGCACATCCGCTACGCTTTACCTCATTGCCAACAGTCGATCCTCCGCGGGGAGTTCCTCGACGTCGGTTAAGAGGAGAAGTAGTCGAGGTATCGACCATGGCGTAACAAATTTGTTGTTAAATCTGGTTTTATATTACCTTTGGCAGTGTAATGCCATTGTTGTTCCCGACCTATGGCTCTTTTCCTGCTGTTTGATCGGTTTTGGCTTGGGAGGAGGCAAGTGTAGCACTCCATTTCAATCTAACCCAATATCAGTCAGTATGTCCCAACTTCGAACATATTATCACAATTTTTGGCTACATTCATGTTGATTCAATTATTCTTGAAATGTCTTATATTCCTTCTGTAATAGTTTGGCGTTGATTAATAGGTGTCTTTCAACACCTTCCTGTGAGTAATGGCTTTTCAACTACGGATTGCTTCAATTATTGAGGCCTTATGAAAAAGTGTTATGTAAGCTTGTTCATATGGTGAGCACTGCAAATGGAGAAGAAGCAAGCACTGCCTGTCTAGGTGAAGAAATTGATGATTTGATGCCAGGAGACGACATTGCAAAGTTGTGTCCCTCACCAGAAAACTTCAATTCTGACAAGCCCATCTTTGGAGTTAGTTTTTGTCGTTTTTCCTTTTACGACAATCATGTTTTTTTTCCCAGTCAAAAACAAAGTGGAATTCGTGGAGCATAATTCCATGTCGTTTTCCTATCTACGACAGATTGTAAATCAAAATAGATATGAAGAATATTATGATATATTCCACTTCACTTTCTTTTTTTCAACTTCCTCTGAAATTGGTCTAAACAAAATTGCACATTTTTCCCCCTATTTGGTAGTTAGATTGTTATAATTTTGAGTTATAAGTATTTGTATAATTTTTTTCTAGTACTTTATTTTTTTTAATTATATAACGAATTATATTTTTTTACATTACACGTAATTATATATAATTTTTTAACTTTTATATAATAATTATATATTTTGGTCATGATTCAAATTCAAAAAATAAAACAACTAAACACTGATTCGAATCACATTTTAGGTTAGAATTAGAATTATGAATATACACATTCAAATGAAGGTTCTAATCACTCTAAATCATGATTCAAATCATGAATCATGAATTTAAATCAAATAACTCAAATCATCTTAATTTTAATCTTTATACCAAACGGACCTTAAATATATTTCATGTACAAAGCTGCCTAACTTTCAAAGTTAAAAATTCATTTGATCTTGATTAGTCATAGTCAACGAGCTTATCTAATTTAAGGTTTGGAAAATGCAGTAAATGACGTCTACTTTTTAATAAAAAAACATGAGGCATGCACGAGGTGTCTAGTCAAAATAAACAAAATATATAAAACAAAACACATAATAAAAAGAAAACAAACAAGTTTAAAAAAGAAATGTTCTGTAGCCTTTCAGACTTCAGTGATGGTCCATTACCTGCATCATATTGTTAGAGAAGGCTCAATCAGAAATTGAACGTCGGCTCCGTTTATTTTACTTATTTAAGTTTAAAATTTAATTTTATTATAATAAAAAATTTTTATAAATAATCACATTAATTTTTTTATATAATAAAAAATTTTTCACATAAAATTAAATTTTAACTTAAATTAAAAATTTAAACCAACAAAATAAATGAGTATAGTTCAACGAGTAACATATCAATATCTTTTTCTTTTCATTATTATTTTTTTTTCCTATCAAACATTACGTCACTTCTCACTTGCAGGCATAAATCGACTAAGGGCCTTTTATTCTCCATTCTCACTGAAGCCTGGTCCCACACGTTTTCTATCACTACATAAATCCGCGTTTGATGAACTTTTATTTTATTTTATTTTTGGTGCGTGGAGGAGAAGAAGATATAAATAAGACTGTTTAGTTATTAATTTAATTTTTAATTTAAATTGAGATATTATTTTATATAAATTTTTTTATTATAATAAAAAAATTAATATATTATTTTTTTAAATTTTTTATTGTAATAAAATTTAAAATTAAAATTTAAATAAATAATAAAATTGGGTGAGAGATAATACAGCAGCTTATGGTACATTTTAGGGTAATATTAAGGATTCGTTCACTTTATTAATTTAAGTTTATAATTGAGTTGAGATGTGATTTTATATAAAAAATTTTTAATGTAAAAAAATTAAATATGTTTATTTTTAAAATTTTTTTACTATAACAAAACTTAAATTTTAAACTCGAATCGATAATGTGAATGAGACAGGAGACAGTGAAACCAAAAAACACGTAATAATGGACCCCACTTAAGTGTCCCAACTTTTGGATTCATATGCAATTTTTCTCAAGTTTTACTTTTGCTTCCCAGCCGCCCTGAGTGACTGATGCCCTGGAAAATTTGTGGTGCGTTGACGCATAAATAAAAGTGTTGGCTTTTTGCCAAATAGTATTTGGATTTTTTTTTTTTTAATTTTTATTATTTCGTGTTCATGGTCTTGAAGCAAAGTGATTTGCACTAGTAACTGGATCTTCGCGCTTAGACTTAAACACATTCAACATTAAAATGCTAAAATTTTGGGAACACTTTCGGCGGTACTAGTTGAGACGAGTTTTGAACACTATAAGTCAGGGAATGAAAATGCAAAAAGAGAGTAGAATAGAACTTCTTATTACTTCGGACATTATTTACAAAATTATGTACATCAAACAGCAAATACAATTTTTGATGGTCACTAGATATAGTTCACTCGTCAAGCCAGTCCAGGCTGAAATATTTCTCGGCAACCTGAATGTTAAGATTCGGCAATGCGCACTTGGCGTCATCCCATAGCCAAGAGACCTCATCATCGCAGATTACCTGCCTTAAAGACTTCAAAGAAGCAGAAAACTTTGGGATACTCCTGAACCTAGAACACTCCCGCATGTCGATCTTTTCCAAGCTCGCAAGCCTATCAATCCCTTGAGGAAGACATGACAGTTTAACGCATTGCGATATGTCGAGATATTTCAAGCCAAGTAGCTCGCAAATGCTGAGAGGAAGCTCCTTTAGTTCAGGGCACGCATATAACCTCAGAATATGTAGAGACCTGAGCTTTCCCAGCTCAGCTGGTAGTTTGTATAGATAGTGACAATTGGTGATGCTCATATTCTGGAGGAAAGGCATCATGCAGATGCTCGAAGGAAGCTCGTACAAGTCGTAACAATGATCCATCGTGAATTCCAACAAAGCAGGGAATGTTTGGGGCAAGTCCACCACAGATTGATCAAAGCTGTTGTTGATCTTGCAGAGGACAAGGGATAGTTTTCTCAAATTTTTTAGTGCGACAGTGGAAGTTGATAACTGAGGGACTGAAACTTTTTCAAGCCAAAGACTCCTTAGGTTGGCCAGGCTCGAAAATTCAGGGAAATTGCGAAGGAATGCATTGGCTGAATGGTAATTTATGATTACCAATGCCCTAAGCTTTGGCATGTACTCCATGAAGGGAGGTAAGAAGTATTCCTCTGATGAGAAGTTCAATATCAGAACTTCAGCCTTTGGAAACTCCATTTGGAACCAGTCCATTTCGTTCATTTCCCCTATATTGCATAGATTACAAACATAAGAAATGTTGCCAAAAAATGTACACGACAGGCTTGTCTGTCTATGTTAGTGATGATGGTAATACCTGTATGAATAGAAACAATCCGAGCATTAAATGGATTATCTGAATTCCTTTCCCATTCTTTTGGAAGCCCCGCTTCTCTCCTCGGCATTAGTAACCTTTTCCGCTCACTTAAATTGCCACGGTTACTCAGATGCAGTGCCAGGTCCCTCAACACATCATGCTGAGTAACAGCAACGTCATAGTAGCTGGTGTACACATCTCCATCTCTGCAAACACCAAGAATAGACACACATTTATAATAATAACAGCAAATCCAAGTCATATTATTTATCAAACGTAAAATTCAACATAAACTTTCAAGGATCCACTTCATTTAACATATTGATCTTTCAAGATGGAACTCTAAAGCTTTTAGAAAGCCCAATTCCTATTTGTGCTTTCATCACGTACGTTCTTGATTTTGATTCAGACTATAAGTTCGAGGACGTTTTTTTTAAGAGTACATACCGAGCATCTTTCACCAGGGTGAGCAAATTCTTGTTCGCGAGCTCGACGAGAATGGCGAAGGCTTCTTGCACGTCGATGTCGTGCAATTCAACCCACATGTTGATGAGGATATCCAAGGGGATTTTCTTGTCCTCGGGGAAAGCTCCCAAGTCCAAGAAACACTCCCTAACTTTATCAGACAAGCAGTTCACGCTTATCGCCATTCGCTCAAGAAGGTGATTCTCGTGGGACTCGCAAATGGCTTCCCC
The DNA here is from genome assembly GCA_029231665.1 of Morus indica. Classification (NCBI taxonomy): domain Eukaryota; kingdom Viridiplantae; phylum Streptophyta; class Magnoliopsida; order Rosales; family Moraceae; genus Morus; species Morus indica. The sequence goes on from JACAGA010000053.1 coordinate 696,230, forward strand.
GCGAGACAACCTGTTCTTGGCGCTTTCCCAGTACATTTCCGGCTGGTCCCGTAACGAAGCTCCAATGACCTTGAGGGCTAACGGAAGACCTTTACACTTGTTGACAATCTAAAACCAATAAATAAATCTTCAATTATCAAAACTACAAAAGAGAAAGTACTAATGGTTTTAACTGAGTTTTGAGATTGAGAAGCGACTTTATTAATTACCTGTTTGACCAGATTATGATTAGCATTCGGAGGCATGGTTTTCTGTCCAAAGGCAGAGTGACAAAACAGAGCAAGAGCTTCTTGTTCTCTCAACAACTCGACTTCGTACGTTGTATTGAGGACCGTCGGGAACTTGAAACGAGAAACGACAAGCGTTTTGCAGCCGGGGATTTTGAAGATCAGCCTTTCTAGCACTTGAAGCGACCAAACGTCGTCCAAAACGACCAGATTTCGGACGCTTGTCTTCCATGGACACTGTAAGTTCCATTCAGGAATAACGTAATTGGCCCCCAGATTATCGTTCCCCATCAAAAACCCCCAAATCCTCGATCGCAACTGCTCCACGTTCGGAGATTGTGACACCGTTAGGAACAAAATCCTGTCCTTGAAGTGAGCTATTTAAAAACAAGAATTAGATTCTTAAATAAAATTATTTTTTTAAGGAAGAAGAAATTTCTTTTAGCATTTTATTTAGTTATTTTATTTACTTACATTTAACATCATCGTCTCTGCAAAACTCTCTGGCAAGAGTGGTTTTGCCAGAGCCGCCAATGCCGGAACTCCCAACGACACTCAAATCGTCTCTCCCGATGACCATCTCCTTAACCTTCTTCTTCCCCAAGTCCAGACCCATATTGACCAAACTACCCTCCTCGTTCATGGCGTTGTGGTCATCCTCCTCGGCCCGCCGAATCGCCTCCTCGACCCAGGCTGGTCCTCCGACGCCGATCTTGAGGGAGCCGAGCCAGTTCTCGATCCGGTGGTTGGACTGGTCGAGGCGGTCGAACCGCTCGGCGGTGTCGAAGCGGAGGTGGTGGACGTCGGCGAGGAGGTGGGCCTGGAGTGGGCCCTGCATGAAGACGGCGACGCGCTTCTCGAGGCGCTCGAGCTTGCGGGCGTACATGAGGTTCTTGTAGAAGTTCCAGCGGGCGGAGTTGAGGACCTTGGTGGCGAGCTCCTTGCCGTCGCGGAGGAGCTCGGAGAATCGGTCCAGCTGGGCCTGTCGGACGGCGGAGAGCTCAACGCCGGTGTACTTGATCTCCTGGATGATGGGGAGGAGCTGCTCCAGGTGGGATATGAGGTTGTCAGCGGTTGATTTGCAGAAGCATGACTTTCGGGATATGTCCCACAGCTGCTTCAGCAGCTCCGTCACGATCTCGCCGGCGAAGAAGTCCGTCACCGCCATCTTCCAGGTGGGATGGTGGCGGGTGGGTTGGTTAAAATAACTGTTTTAGTTTTAGCTGCGTTGAAAGGATGACTTAACTACTTTAATATATTCGCGTCTACTCGTGTCTCGTGTGCACTATGATAATGGAGGCAGCTCTGGCCTACAGCTTATCAGCTGTGGGATATAAATGCTTGGGTGGGCCCACGATCTCTCATTGGCATAAAACGCTCACACTTGTACCGATGAAGGAGAACAGTGTAAAATCAGCCATCACTAGTAGTACTACTTGGGTTATTCTTTTATAGTGTAATTTGAGTGTAGTTTTTGAGTTGAATTTGAGTTATAACTTGAGTTAAAATTAAAATTTGAATAAAGCTGAATAAAATTGAGTGAAATTAAAACTTAAAAGAACGAGAATTTAAATAAAATTGAAACTTGAGTTGTATTTTTTTAAATTTTATGTGTAAAAGAACATATTTATCGAAGAAAACAGGATTATTTACAAAAATTTTCCTGGAATGATGCCTCTTGTAACATTTTAATTCTGTTTAAAATTGATTATATTTTTATTTTTTATTTTTTAAAATAAAATTATTTTAAAATTATATTTGGCATAATAAAATAATTTTTTAATTTGTATAAAATGAAAAAAATAAAAAATGATTTTAATTATTTTTTATGTTTTTATTTTCATTTTTTTCTTTCGAGCAGAGAGATATTAATGAGTTTTTTAATACTAAAAATAATCTCTTAATAAAATACCAAATGTATTTATAAAAAAATTATTCTGTTTGAGATTGAAACGTTTTCATTTTCATTTTTATATAAAAAATAAAATCATTTAAAACGAGTTTCAAACACGTCATTCGTCTCTTGATCTTTAAAACATAATATTTATTATTTTGAATAATAAAACAATAACAAAAATGCTCTATTTGTTAAAAAAATTTAACAATCATTGTTAAACAATTTAAATCACAGTTACCATTTTAACCACGCATCCTAATTTTGTAGTTGAATTTACATATAATATAATTAGAAAATAAATCATCTTCACTCCCATTACACAATTAATGATGGATGTTTAATAATTAAAAGATTAAATTTAAATTAGGTTAGAATTCATATTACATTCAAGTCATAGTTACTAAAATACTCTTAAAATAACTAATTAAATGTCATTTTCGTTAAAAATTTGACAGATAATGTTTTTTTGTTAGCATTTCATTATTTAGGAGGAACATATATTACGTTTTAAAAATTAAAAAATAAAGTGTTACAAGAGTTATAATTTAAGAAAAATTTTTGTAAATAAGATATTTCACTTTGCATAAAAAAAGAGGAGTTTTTTTATGCAAATAATGAGGAGCTTTTTTGATGATAAAATACACACTACTTTTGTGTACGTCATTGAGAGTTAGATTCTAACGAAACGTTTCTCCCAATTTCTTTTTTTAAGTTTGCTTTTTTAGGGTTTTTGTTTTTTTTTTTGTTTTTTTTCTAATTCCCCGTGAAATAATTTTTCTTAGTCTAATTTTTTAAAACCCTCTTCTGTCATTAAGAAACACGTTTCGTCCCATGTTTTCTCCTTGTTTTTTGTTTTTATTTTTCGCAAAACATATTTTTTGTCTCTTGCCTTTATTTTTTGCGTTTTTGTCTTTATTTTTCTTTATTTTTCCTCTCTTTCGGTCTTCCCTTTTTTTATTCTTATTTTTTTACCCTATTATACTTTTTTTTTCATTTTTTCAAGCTAACCATTATAAATATATATTTTTCCCTAATTCCCCATTAAAATATTTTTTTTCCTTATGTAGGTAACTTTTTTAAACCCTCTTGCTCCACTACAAAACGTTTTGTCCCTTTTTTTCGTTTTTGTGTTTCTTGTCCTCTCTTATTTTTGTTATTTAGCTCTTTGGTCCTTTATTTTTGTTTCTTCTCACTTTTTTACTCTTTGTATTTTTTTTTTCGTCTCCCCCTAATATTATACAAGAAAAATATTTACAGGGGTTAAAATATTATAAATAATGCCATAAAATTGTTCTACAGAATCTCACGCGTATACGCTTACGGTTTAAACTAGTATGTATGGAAAGCAAGTAAGCAACACTCAAACATGAAACGCCATCTTACCCAATGACGGAGCTAGGGGCCCATGGCCCCAGCTTATTTTTTTATTTTTTTTAATATAGTAGTTTTAATTTTATTATAGTAGATATGTGTATAAATTAGAGTTGGTCTCCCTTAAATTAATAGTTATTTATATTTTATTGGCCAACCATTTAAATTTTAAAAAAGGAAAGGGTTATTTACATAAATATTTACTCATAACACTTTAAATCTAAAAATGTCTACTATTTTGTTTAAAATATTCAATTTTATTAAGTCCATAAACATTAATGGGACTAAAATCTAATAATTTTAATAGCCCAATTAAAATACTAACTCAGTTATACTAAAGGTGATGTTTTTTTATACTAAAAGTTTGCAGGGAAACTAACTCTTCAGTCTTTCGATTCTTAAATAAATATCTAGAATATCATTATACTAATAAGTCACAATACTATTCAAGCATGAAATGGTAAAATTTCTTTTTTATCCATTTAAGGTAATTTATATCCGAACTCTTTTTTAAAATTAATGCCTACCACTGACGCTTAAAGTTATAAGTTGTATCTAAAATGACTCAATAAGTTAGTGAATGAAGGTTATATCTGTTGGCCTAAGGTTAAATATATCTCATGTTTTGATGATAACAAACACAATGTATTATGTTACTAATGATTCTACTTTGAGTTGTATTGTTAGCAAAATTGATATTATAAATCAACTCAAGAAGCATAGTATGGAATGTAATGCATACATTCAAGGTTGAGAAATGCAAATTGAAGAAGGAACTCAAAGCTTGAAGTGTTGAAAAATCAAAGATCAAGAGCAAGCAAACAAAATCAAGCAAGACAAGTTATTCATAGGTTCTTATATTTCAATAGTCTTGTATTTGATTTTGATGTCATGCTATCTTGATTAAATCATGTTTAGGCTCATGCACACACTCACATCACTCTTTTAAAATGAGACTAAACTGATGGTTTAATGACATTTGGTCTAAAAGAATAACTTTGTGAAGGTTTGAACTTAATTAAACGTCAACCGGTCGACCTATGTTGTCCGAAGACAGAGAAGGCCAAATGCACCGGTCGAACGGTGCTGCCTCAACCGGTCAACCGCTCCGGTCGACCGGTCATGATCAATTGCCTGCATTTAAGACTATTGAACATTGAGATTTCAAATTTGATTCAACCGGTCAACCGCTCCGGTCGACCGGTGTCGGGTGAACGGTCATAAATGAGGCCGTTGGAAAGTGAGTTTAAATAGACAAAGTCATCTTTCTAAAAATAGAACATATCTCTAAAAGTGAAAAGTTGTCTTTAAGCTCTCAAATCTCTTGAAACTCCAAAAAGCTTTCTACAAAGTGCTTCCATAATCATCATCTTCTAAAAAGCCTTACTTCACTTTCTCACACTCACTTGAGCCTACATTGGATTATTTCTTGATAGTGTGATTTCATAATCTCCTAATCATTTCAAGTGTGTAAAATCATTGTAAGGAGTGTACGGCTGAACTATTCATTTTCATAATCCTCATTGTCGTTTTGGGTTTATTGGTTAGTCGATCTCCGTAGAAAATCGACATTGTGTAAAAGGTTAGGCGAAGCCTCGGGTAGAAAGATTCGCTTTCTTGTAAGAGGAGTGATCGTGCCGGTTAGACGATCGTATAGTGGAAGAGGTCGAGAGGCGGAATATCTCGGCAACAGTGGATGTAGGCAAATTTATTTGTCGAACCACTATAAATCGTGTTTGCATCTCTCTTACCCTTATCTCTTTAATTTCCAAATTTTAAATTTGTTAGTTGATATTAATTGATCTAAACTCTTGATAATAAGCTTGGTGAACTTGTCATATGATATTAGATTGACTCACATTGTGTATATTAAGTGTTTGTGATATTACCAAAACTTACATAATTTCTGCACACCAAGTGTTTGATAAATTGACTGTGTAAGATTAATTGTCTACATTTGTAATTAATCTTGAGAGAGTTTGTTAAATCTGAAAAATTAGTAAAAACCCAATTCACCCCCCTCTTGGGTAGCCTTACAAGGGACAACAATATCCAAACTGTTCGAAAAATCAAAATTAAAGATTGAAAGAAGTTTGGAAATCTGCTCCATTATTCAAGGTTAGATTTTATTTTTTCTTCTCTTTTTCTTTTTTTCCTTTTATAATCTTAATTTATTCTCTTCTATTTCAATGTCTAATTTAGGGAAACTTTTTTCATTCATTATGCATTAGTAATTTGTACTTTAAAGTTCAAACGTAATCAGGTTATGTTATTCATTACACATTAGTGATTGGTACTTCAAAGTTCATGTACTCACAGTGATATATTTTTTTACTTAGATATAATATTAATATTTTTATGTGTCAATATATCATGAATTAATTTAATAAATAAAAACTGTTACACATATATACATGTTAGAATAATCTTAAAAAAAAAATTAGTCCCTCTACCCATAAATTATGGCTCCGTCCAAATCTTATCCATTGATATATATACGTTTATTTAGCACAAAAAAAAAAAAAAAATTGACACGTACTTACATACCATATCTAGATATACCCGGAAGCAATAGTCATGCCTCATACATCTTACCTTTTTTTTTTTTTTTTTTTTTCTACGGTCTTTAGCACAAATGATTCTCAAATGTTAGTATGTGACAACTTGATTTAAGGACTTTTATCTAAAAAAAAAAAAAAAAAAAAACTCTCAAACTAAACATCAGTTTTTGACAAAAATTACAAATAATCCTCATACTAATTTTTATTTTTCCTTTTGTTTTTAAATTTTTTTAAAATAAATTATTTTAATTTACTTAATTTCCCCTGCATGGTCAAACACGTGTGTTGCACGTATGCATTCCTATCTAAAATACAGAGACATTTAGTTCATGAATTAAAATTATGTGATTAGAATTATTTTCAATTTACGTGTATTTTTTATGAGAAAAAAATACTATAACGAATCATGAACTATGATTCAAATCATAGTTTGAATCCTCAAACCATGAACCATGTTTGTTATCAATTTTGGTATTTTGTAACTATTGTAATCGTTGGGCTTTTTTTGTTTTTTTTTTTTTTTTTTTTTTTTTTTTTTTTTTTTTTTTTGCTAAAACTAAAAACTTAAGAGAATTTCTAAACAGTTCAAGTTTATCTGTGCTATTGCTGGAGATTTTTGTTTTTTTTGTTTTTTTTGGTGTGGGTAAAAGTGCTCTTTGCTGGATTTGACACATGTAGTTGTAGACTTATTCAACCTTTTAATCTTATTTATTCTTCAAAGTTTTTATAATCTGATACATATGCTATACTAGATCCAAGACAAAAAAAAAAAGCATAAATACATATAATTATATGCAAGTTGCTTTTAAATGACTGATATAAGACTGGTTATTTTAACATCGTGGTTCTTTTGGAAGAAACTGACAAGGGAATCTCATACTTGAGCGTGAGAGAATTGTTTTTCAATATCATCTTGATAGACTTCTTAATTAAAAAGCGAACCATATGACTCCCCTGAGTCTTGCATTATGCAAAGACGACTTCCAAACTTTTGTTGCTCTGAAAGGACGACTTCCAAACTTTCTGTCTAACATGATTTTTTTCAAGCAAAAAAAAAAGAAAGAAAATGTTTGACATGATTTTAATAAGTTGAATCTTTTGGCAAAAGCAAAAGGGACTTTTTCTTCAAGAAATAAGAAGGAAACTTCCTCCTCCGGCTCAATAATTCGAGATAGGAATTTAGGGCCAATTTAATAGTGTTGTAGATTTTAAAAAATTATTGTTAGTTATGTTAAAAAAATAAATATTATAAAAAGTAGTTAAATGTTTAGTAAATTATAATTATAAAAGTATTAATTTTAAGAGTATTATGAGTATTATAAAAATTTTATTAATTATATTTTAAGATGATTGTCGTATAATTTAAAAATTAAAATTTTATTTAGGCTGTTGTTGATTTTGATTATAAATTTTTTAAAAAATTCTTTAAAAATCATTTTTTTTTTATAATTTTTACTAAACACAAATTTTAATTTTGTATGACAAAAATTAATTTTAAAGTTAAAAAGTCACTACCAAATATATCTTTAGTCTTGTATAATAACTGAGATTCATGCACCGGAGTTGTGAAATATCATAGAAGAATTTTCAAGCAAAGACTGCTAACCCAAGATAAATTCTTTTTTTTTTATAATAAAAGTAAATAAAAATAAGATTTGGCGGTGACCCCACCCCCAATTTTGAACCAGCTTTAAAATTTACATTCTGTTTATTTTGTTGATTCGAGTTTAGAATTCAAATTTTGCTATAGTAAAAAGTTCTCAACAACAGTCACATCTAACTTTTTTGTTACAGTAAAAACCTCTCATATAAAGTTATATTTTAACTCGAATTAAAAACTCAAATTAACGAACTAAATAGAAGAACTGAAAATAAAACGAAAAGAAGACATATACGCTCTTGTCAACCATCCTCAAAAATATATATATGCCAAACACAATTTCATAAAATCATTGTGCCTTTGCTGCGGCCATAATTCATACGTGTTATTGGCTAGTGAATATGAATCTATTTATCTATTTATGCACTTTACAATTTCAGATCTTATGCAATATTTACTTACATAAGCCATTACGTCAGACTTGATACAAATCCCCCCCAAAAATCTAAAGATCACGCATTAAAAAAAAAAAGTCAATTCTAATACTGTGGTCAAGTTTTCGAGCCTAGTTCATTTTTTTCCCTTCTTCTAATCTAGTAAAAATGTGGAATTTGTTTCATTAATCTTGTTCACCTTTGAAGATTTGGAATTTGATACAATACGCCCACCCTGCCCAAAGTCTCAGTGTACTAAGAAGTCTTAGACAACTGTCCAACAATCTTTAATAATAGATAATTTTTATAGTGAGACGTCTAAAAGAGACTGACCGGGGTGATACTTATATTTTTAATTTTTAAATTAATTTTTTAATAGTTAATTTGTACAAATTTAAGTTTAATATTAAGTTCGTATTAAAATTATAACACGTCACATAAAAATAATAAATAAGTTAATATTAAGTTCGTATTAAAATTTATAACACGTCACATAAAAATATTTTTATTATAAATTAACTGTTAAAAAATTAATTTAATAATTAAAATAAAATTTACTGGTGGGCCTTTTTTTTTTTTTTAAAACTCATCGTAAAGAATGCCTTAATAATGTGTGCAAAAAGAAAATTAATTCATATGAAAGTAATACACGACATGCCCAGTTCAGAGATGACATTGCCCTCAAAATGGGCTATGCTGGTTGACGAACGAAATGACGGTCCTCTCCTTCATCCATAAAATACTTGAAAAATATATCCAAGTTGTGGACTGACATTTAAAACCAGTTGATATATATCATAGCCATAAATTTCAAGATACAGGCAGACATAGACCGAGTAATTATTAGGATTAAGTTATTATGAGGAAAAGGTTGAACTCATTTTTAAATAAATTGTTTAAATTTTTTATTATTTAATCTCAATTAATATCATTTTAACTATATATTCTTTAATTAAAATATATTAATTAAAAAAATAAAAAAATTTAAAATTAAAATTAATATATTTTAAAAAATATTTATCTCATTTTCTCTTAATTATTATCCACACTATATAGATCGGAGCAGAAAAGGATATCCTTTTCTCTCACATGGGGTCGAGGGCAAGCTCACTCATCAAAACTTCTTTTCTGACTACTTTTTTTTTTTTTTTTCTTTTTGGTAAATGTAATACTTACTAGAATTATTAGGTGAAATTACACCAATCAAACGATCTTTTTTGGTCAATAAAAGCACATTGACTGGAATAGGGTCAGCATACTGGCGTTGCAAAGGATAAACTAGTTTTTTTAGAAAGATGCTTCGCATCAGTGGTGTCATTATAAAAATAGAATTTTTTAATAAATCTTTTTAAGTGGTATTTTAAAATGTCAACATCTTTAAGTGAGAATATCAAATTAGTTTTTTAGAAAAATGCTTGAGGTATCATTTAAAATTAAAATTAGAGTATTTTAATTTTAATTTCTGTCACTGAATAATTGTTGTGCCCGCGACGCCGGGAATAAACTTGCTAGGTATACACTGATGTGCTATTCTGGCACTGCAACGATGTGATCCCTTGTGGTCGTGGTCTACGAAATAGAGACATAGCACATAGCATATATAGGTGATGGAATTGAGGCATAATATTTTGCCTTGTGTGTTGTACATGGCATTCAAAAATACTGCCAAGTAATTTTTCTACCCAATACAATTCTCTATATGCTCAATTTGCTGACAAGCAAAGAAACCTGATGGCTGATGCTTATCATTTAAAAAAAAAGAAGAAAAAAAAATAAGACTTTAAGCAGGATAAGAGTCATATAAAAAAGATACAAACTGACCACAGAACTCGATTCACTAGCGAGTTAAGATTTACAAGAGTTTTAGGGTAATTACAGAAGATCACTTACTCGGGCTTCCGAGTCTAACCCTCTCTGTTTCTACAAAAAATGAAAACGACATGTCAATCTGTCTGATCAATTCATAAAGTTGTTTAGTGTAGATACTAAATCGATCACTCGAAAAACTCATCCGATCACAGGAGACACTAAGCGGCATGTCATTCAATGGAACAAAAGAGGTTGAAACTGACGTTGAACCTGTTTCATCAAAGATCTTGCAGCGGACAAAGGATAGTTTTTTCAAATTGGAGAATAGGACAGTGGAACTTGATGATTGAGGGATCGAAACATTTTCAAGCCAAAGACTCCTTACATTGGCCAAGCTCGAAAATTTGGAAAAATTGCAAAGGGATGCATTGGTTGAATGGTAATTTGTGATTACTAATGCCCTAAGATTGGGCAAGTATTGCAGGAAGGGAGATAACAAGTATTCCTCCGATGAGAAGTTTAATATGAGAACTTCAGCATTGGGAAACTCAATTTGGAACCAGTCCATTTCTTTCATTTCACCTATATTTTCATAAATTCATACCATAAGAAAATTTGCCAAAAATGTATAATTATAGTCCTGTCTACGTTAATAATGACGCTAATACCTGTATGAATAGAAACAATTTGAGCGTCAAATGGCTGATCTGAATTCCTCTACCATTCTATTGGAATTCCCATTTCTCTCCTTGGCATTAGTAATCTCTTGCGCTCACTAATATTACCAGGGTTACTCAAAAGTAGGGCTGGCAATCCGGGTAGTGACATGACGACACGACTCGAAACCCGCACGAAATTAGCGGGTTTGGGTTTATCATAAATAGGTTCGGGTCAAAATCAGGTCGAACCAGCGAAACACGATTAAATAACGTGTCATTTTCAGGTTGACCCGTCAACCCGCAATTGACCCGCAATAACCCGTTTATTAAACGTGTCATATTTAGGTAACACGATTATACAACCCGTTTATTACCTAGGTTAAAAAATAAAAATGTTTCAATATTTTATTCACTTTTTGTTCTTCTAACCTAGCCTCATTTTTGTCCTCACCAGCCGCCCACACCACAAATTCGAAGCAAAACGGCCAAAATACAAATCTCTCTCTCAGCCGCCCACATCCACTCTCTTTCAGCTCTCCGTTCCTCTCCGCCGCTTCTCAGTCCACCGCCACCACCGCTTCTTCTTTCCTCTCCACCGTGCCTCTCTCAGCTCTCATCTCCTCTCCGCCAGTCCTGGTCCGTGGAGTGGACCACCGGCTGATCTCACTCTCAATCCACCGCCACCGCCACCGCCACCGGCTGATCTTCTTCTTTCCTCTCCACTCGCCACTATTCCTCTCCACCGTGCCTCTCTCAGCTCTCATCTCCTCTCCGCCACTTCTCAGACCCGGTCCCTGGAGTGGATCACCGGCTGATCTCAGTCCACCGCCACCGCCACCGCCACCGGCAGATCTCAGTCCACCGCTTCTCCACCGTTCCTCTCCACTTGCCGCCTGTTTCTCCGCTACAAGCAAACAGGGTCACGGCCGTAAAACCCATCCCCGTCCGTTCATTTCTTCCCATTTGTTCAGTTTACTTTTTTTTTCTTTTCCATAACTTTTCTTTTCTCATCTTGGATTTCAGGTATATCTCGGATTCGCAGATTCTCGGATTCAAAAATCAAAAGAGTTGGTGGTTGCTTGTTCTTCTTCGGAGTTGTTGTTCTCTTCTCCGAAACAGGTTAGTTAAACAAAGTTAGTAATCTTTAAACAGAGTTGTTGTTCTCTTCTCGGATGAATTTATGTACTCCTCATTGTTGTTGTTCTTGAAACCGGCTTTTTGTTGTGATGTGTTACGAATATTTGTTCTTGAAGATGAAGGGTAATTCTGTTGTAAAAGACAAAGAAGTTTCTTCTGGGGTGTGTAAGAAACAAGGGAATATTTCAAACTTAAATTCTTTTTTTTTTTCCTTCGTTGTTAAGCTGTAGGACTTCTAAAAACAAGATGTTAGCCGTGATTTGCAAGTCTTCATTTTTGAATGAAGATATATTTTTGCAAGTCATCATGTTAGCCGTGATTTGCAAGATATATTTTTGAATGAAGATGTTAGCCGTGATTTTCTAAGATATATTCTTGACTTGGTACAAGCCAATTAGAACAGGGAAACTTGACTTAGCAATATGTTCTGATTGGCTGTCTCAATCATAATGCGCCTTGCACAAGGGAGATACTTATTCACAAAATAAATGAAAAAAAAAATAAAAAAGCAAAATTGTTCCTTATATCTCTTAAAAAGTCAGTGGAAAAATACCCACTTGGTTGGATGCCAGTGTTCCTTATATTACTTGCACGCACAGTTTCTCATTTTGACTTGTGAAGCCACTTGGTTGGATGCCACTGTTACGAGGTGCAAAATGGAGAGGTGTTAAAAGCTCTCATGATAATCCTCCGGTCTCATGATAATATTGCTTACATTAATGTTGTATTAATGTTGCTTACATTAGAAAACCAAAAGGAACTAAAATCCTAGTTTTAACATCAATAGCATGTGTTCTAGATCCTTTTGGATTAATGTTGCATTTGTTTCTTTATCCTTCATTGATATGCATTAATGTTGCTTTGTGTAGATTAACACAATGGAAATTGATCTTGAGTCAATTGAGTCTCAAAGTGTGGATATTGAGGTTGAAGAGATTGATGGTTCAAGTTTGAATACCGAAACTAAAGGCACTGCCGCTGAACATCAGAAAAGAAAAAGGAAGCTGACCTCAAAAGTGTGGAGTCACTTTGTTCATCTTCCTTTGGGTCCGGACAAGAAATTGAAGGCCAAGTGCAAACATTGTAACTCTGTGTACCTTGCGGACAGTAAGTACGGAACTGGTAATCTA
>JACAGA010000053.1:709154-750004 GCA_029231665.1 Morus indica
CTGGGTACCAGACCTTCAAAACCATAATAGAAGGAGCAGTGGATGCAATAATCTTAATCTGTGGCATGAAAGAATACAAACAAAAGAAAAATCATTAACCAACCTTGGCAGAGTATAAATCAATCACACTTGGAGTGTGCTCAATTGCCTCGTCGGTTTTAGAAAGAGAAAGGTCATATTGTCCCCGTTTGTCATAACGCTGCATTCACACAGGTCTTCTAAGCGAAAACAAATTCCAAGAATATATAAGGAGAAGAAGAGTAAGAGCATCAAAAGCAATGGTGGCTAACTTGTGCTAACAAGAATAAGGCCCACATAAGAGTTGAAGGAGGTTCTCTGTCTTCCCTGCATATAAAATAAACACAAAGACATAACGAATCAACAAGAAATACCAAAAGGATTCATCGCCATGAAACCGCGCTGTTATTAAAATAATAATAGTAATAAAAAGAGACTTAATTCCACTGTATTGAAATTGCATTAAATTTCAATGAATAAATTGTAAAGAACTTGAAATTTCGATGGGGGCCTACAACACTACATTACAATAAAGCATTAGCATATCTTACCTTCCAGGGCATCGACCAGTTGTCCTAATTGAATGCTCCAATGCAATAATAAGTTGTTCTAGAATATCAGCCTGAAAAACATTGCCAACACATAAAGATAAGAACCTATTGAACTGATATTTCCATGCATCCTTAAAAAAATATATGCAAACTTGATTTATGGAACAATCAACAAAGATGAAGATTTAACCTTGCCAGGATGATCGTACAAAGGAGAATAAAGAACATAAATCACCATTAAAAACAGAAAAGCAAAGGACTTGAGACCAATCAGAGTACTATGAAATAAACCACAAATACCTTGGTAAGAAGAGGCCTAATGTAATTGTCTGCTGCTTCACGAAATTTGTCACCTTGGAGAAAGTGCAGAGGTATTCTTTGAAACACCACAAGAGAGTTTCAATACGTCTTTTGTAAATTTCGTCATTTTTTTAAAGAAAGTAAATGAGGCGTCAACAAATAATAAAGATGATAGTGTTGAGAGTGATTCTGATGCTGATGATAACAACAGAAACAGTTGAAAGAAGGTAAATAAAAATTCCAGTCAAAACATGATTCACCTTATCAATTCACACCTAAGAATGCCCATACATAGGGTAGACTCCATATAGCTAAGCTCATGTCTAAAATAAGATGAAAAGAAATATGGGTGTTGAGCTATGAGAATTGACATAAGCACTTTAGAAGCCCGTATCCTTAGTTTCTAATATTTTGAGGTTTATCTCCACAACTCAGAGTTCACTCAACCAGGTGATAGTTTACCTTGATAGCAGATGACCAATTGTATTGCTGCCTAAGCGATTTGTACAATTTATCTAACTGCTCAATTTGATCAGATGAATACTGGCTGTTTTCTGAATAGAGCCCGACGCATTTTTGAAGGCCTTCATGTTAGGCCTCCTGTGCCATTAGTCTATTCCAGGAGAATGGGGCGTGGGGTAAAAATTCAAGACCAGGGGGTAGGAAATGGGAATATGGGAAATACTGGGCAAGAAAGCTGATGTGGCAAGTTGGTTAGGAGTTTGTTAGTAGAGGAGAGCATATCTAGGGAAGAAGGGGGGAACGTGGAGTGTCTGTGAATTCAAGAAAATCCTGTAACAATCCATGGGAGGAAGGAGAACCTCGAATTCTCCATTGTTATTTTCTGCTTTCTATCTTTTTTTTTTCTGTGCTTTGATCAGTGTAAGAAACCTCCTCTCCTGATTGAGAGTGAGTAAAATCAATAAAAAAGCTAAACTGGTTCACGAGTTGCCTCCATTTTCGGTTGTTAGATCTAAGTTTAAGCAGGTTCCTAACAATTTGGTATCAGAGCATGACGATCCATGGGACAAAACTCAGGGGTGTTTTCTCAGTCCGAGGAGGTAGCTAGGTTGGAGCAGAGGATGGAGTCATTTTACGAGGCATTGCAAATCGTGGAAGCTTTGACGGAGCCTCTGCCCAAGTTACAGGAGGATGTGTTGGAGATCGAGGCTCAGCTGGGAGACGTGCAAGGATCAGTACGGCGACTGGAAGCGATGCTCCTCCGGCAGGTGGAGTTCGTCCAGAGGAATCCACCACCTCTTCCGAGATTTGAAGGAGGGCCATCGAGGATGCAGGAGGGACGACAACCGGTACCGCAGGCTCGACCGGTGACGCCTCCACCAATTCCTCGCAAGGAGGAACCCCGGCGAGACAGGCGCGAGTGGCGGCGGGAATCTCCCCCAGGCCCAAGGGGCCGAGTGGAACACCACAGAAGGAAGCTAGAGCTACCCCTATTCAACGGTGAGGATCCTCAGGGTTGGGTATTTCAAACTGACAGGTATTTCTCCGTCAACCACGTAGAGGAGGAAGAGCAAGTGGTGGCGGCGTCGGTGTGCATGGAGGGACGAGCGTTGGGTTGGTTCCAATGGGCTGACGCCCAAGATCCGTTTGGATCATGGAGGGAGCTACGTGCGGCGGTGCTGCAAAGATTTGGTCGGGGAAGAGAGATCGACCCTGTGGAGCAACTCATGGCGCTCCGGCAACGCTGTACGGTGGCAGATTACTGGAATGAATTCGAGGGAACAGCGGCTCAGATGCGAGGGGTGCCTGATGCCATCTTTAGAGGGGCGTTTCTTCATGGGCTTAGAGAAGATATACGGGCTGAGTTGAAAATGCACAGGCCCGTAACCCTACATGATATGATGGACTTGGCCTAGCAAGTTGAGGCTTGCAATGAAGCAGCTGAGAGGGTCAGGAGATACCGGGTGGGCCGTGGACTGAGAGTTGACTGATGGGAACGAGTTGGAGGCCCAAGTCAGGGCTCGAATCCTACCTTAAGCTCCCAGGAGAGCCCCCTTCGATCCAAGGGACCAAATGAGGCGGTAGGGGCATATGGGGGACGGGGTGGGATGGGTTCGGGGCATAACTCGGTGACAGGGGGAGCTACGTCTTCCCGCCGCCTCACGGAGGAAGAGATTCAGCAACGACAAGCTCGGGGCTTGTGTTTCAGGTGCGATGAGAAGTTCAGCCCCAGGCACCGGTGTAAAAACCGACAACTCCAGAAGAACCGGTGTTTTGGCAGACACGGAGGGGGCACCCGAGGAGGAGGGCGGCGGACAGGAGCACCTTCTGGAGGAATTAGAACAAGTGGATCTGGAAGATAAGGTGGATCTGTCTCTGAACTCCCTACGGGGATTGTCTTCCTCCAACACCTTAAAGCTACGGGGCAAAATAGATGGCCGGGAAGTGGTGGTTCTGGTGGACAGTGGGGCTACCCGCAGTTTCATCTCGGGAGCGGTGGCAAAGGAGCTGAAACTACCGACAGATTCCACGGTAAGTCATAACATCTTGGTAGGCAACAGGCTTAGTTTTAAGCAATGATGAGTTTGTATGGGGGTACGGGTGTGGATCCAGGGGCATAGGGTTGAGGAGGGTTTCTTCCCGTTTGATTTGGGTGGGGCTGATATGGTGTTGGGGGTGACATGGTTAAGCACCCTCGGGGAAGTACGGGCCAATTGGTCCAAGTTCCTTTTGAAATTTCAGGCTGGACCAACGTCAGTAACCTGGCGTGGTGACCCCAACCTGTGCTATGCCCTGGTCAAGTTGAGTTCTCTGGTGAGGATGTTGTCTCTAGAGGGAGCGGGGCTATTGGTGGAAGTGTGTAAATTGTCCATACAGGGAGGGGACGAAGGCACCAGAGAGGTCCCTGAAGAAGTAGAGACAGTGGTGAGTGATTTTGAAGGGGTTTTCCAGAGCCCTACAGAGCTGCCCCCTCACCGGGAAAGGAACCATAGGATAGTCCTGAGGGAGGGGGCCAATCCTTCGAATATCAGGCCATATAGATATCCACAGGTGCAGAAAGGAGAAATAGAACGATTGGTGCAGATATGTTGTCTTCGGGCATCATCCAACCAAGCAGCAGCCCCTACTCGAGCCCAGTCATTTTGTTAAAAAAAAAGACGGTAGCTGGCAGTTTTGCGTGGACTACCGTGCGCTCAACCAAGTCACCATTTCAGATAAATTCCCCATCCCGTTGATTGATGAGTTATTAGACGAATTACACGGGGCTGTGGTGTTTTCTAAGTTGGATTGGAGGGTTGGTTACCACCAGATTCGAGTGCACGAAGTAGACGTGGAAAAGACGGCGTTCCGGACTCATGCGGGCCACTACGAGTTCCTCGTCATGCCCTTCGGGCTGACGAATGCTCCAGCCACTTTCCAGGCCCTCATGAATAGGATATTTCGGCCTTACCTCAGGAAGTTCGTTTTGGTATTCTTTGATGATATTTTGGTGTACAGCCGTACATGGGAGGATCATCGTCAACATTTGGCCGCTGTTTTTGGAGTCCTACAGTGTGAGAAGTTGTTCGCTAACAAGAAAAAGTGTAGTTTAGGGCAGCGGCAGTTGGAGTATTTAGGCCATCTCATTTCAGCGGAGGGGGGCTGACCCTTCTAAGGTTCAGGCTGTCACGGCTTGGCCCCCCCTGAGGAATGTTAAGGAAGTACGCGGGTTCCTGGGGTTAACGGGGTACTGCAGGAGGTTCGTTAAGGGCTATGGTATCCTAGCGAGGCCCTTGACTGAGCTACTCACCAAGAAGGGCTTTGTGAGGTCCGACGCGGCTGACCACGCTTTTGAAGCGTTGAAGGCGGCCATGACTCAAATTCCGGTATTAGCAATGCCAGACTTTAACAAAACCTTTGTACTAGAAACTGATGCTTCCGGAGAAGGATTAAGGGCGGTTTTGATGCAAGACAGTAGGCCGTTGGCATTCTTCAACAAGGTGCTCGCCCCAGCTTCTCGCCTAAAATCTGTTTACGAAAAGGAGCTTATGGGGATGGTATTGGCTATCCAAAAATGGAGACATTACTTATTGGGGCAGCATTTTATAGTCCGCACAGATCAACAAAGTATCCGATATCTCGTGGGGCAGTGACAACTACCGCCCGACCAGCTGCAGTGGGTATACAAGCTATTTGGCTACCACTTTTGAGGTCCAATACAAGACAGGGATAGCCAACAGGGTGGTTGACGCACTATCTCGGCGGGGTGACTGGCCTGCCGCCTCTCTGTGTGCCTTCACCATGCCTCAGTCCGAGGACTTGGAGGCCATTCGTTTGGAGTAGCGCACCGAGGAGTGGGCCTTGATCATCTCTAGGCTCGAGGAAGGTGAGTTTTTGGAAGGCTATACGCTTAAAAATGGCTTGTTGTTCTTTAAAAACCGGCTGGTGCTGGTGGCGAATTCCTCTACCATCGCTCGGATGGTTCATGAGTTCCACAATTCAGTGATTGGGGGTCATTCCGGATTCTTGCGCACTTACAAGAGGTTGTCTGCCGTGGTGTTTTGGCGAGGAATGAAACGTTTCATTCAGGATTATGTGGCTCACTGCAAGATTTGTCAGCGGAACAAGTCCGAGGCCCTGTCACCAGCCGGCCTCTTGCAGCCTTTACCCATTCCGGACTTGGTTTGGGACAATGTGTCCATGGATTTTGTGGGGGGCCTCCCTAAGTCCAGCGGATTTGACACAATCCTGGTGATTGTGGATCGTTTGTCCAAATACGCCCATTTTTGCCCTCTGGCACACCCATATTCGGCCAAACAAGTGGTTGCCTTGTTTGTCTCGCACATTGTTAAGTTACATGGGGTTCCACGATCCATAGTAAGTGATAGGGATGCGATCTTTATGAGTGGTTTCTGGCGAGAATTATTCAAGTTGCAGGGCACCAAGTTGTGTACCAGCTCTGCTTACCACCCGGAGTCCGATGGATAAACGGAGGTGGTTAACCGCTGCTTAGAGGGTTACTTACGGTGTTTTGCAGGGGATAAGCCACGACTGTGGGCTTCGTTTCTGCCTTGGGCTGAATATTGGTTCAACACGACTTTTAACGCTTCAAGCAAATTCACCCCTTTTCGCATTGTTTACGGTCGTGACCCTCCCACCCTCCTCCGTTTTCAGGACACTCCGGGCACAGTAGCTGCGGTGGAAGATCAACTGGTCCTTCGCAATGAAATGTTGGACTTGTTGAAGTCTCATCTTGTGATAGCACAATAGCGAATGAAGAAATTTGCGGACAGCCACCGGCGGGAACGACATTTTGAGGTAGGAGACCTGGTTCTACTCAAGCTGCGACCCTATCGCCTTAAATCCCTAGCTCGTCGCAAGAATGAGAAGCTTGCTCAGTGCTTCTACGGACCATTTGAAGTTTTGGCTAAGATTGACCCTGTGGCGTACCGTTTGCGCTTGCCGGATACAGCCCGCATCCATCCGGTTTTTCATGTATCTCAGTTGAAACCCTTCAGAGGGGCGGCTTCCAGGGTACAGCCCTTACCGGAGCAGTGGTCTGACGATGTGGAGTTGTGTGTCTACCCGGAGGAGGTTTTGGAATCGAGGGTGGTAATGGTAGGGGGACGGGAGGAGCAGCAAAAAGCACCCCAAGAAGGCAAAAGGAACGATTTTTATGTTTATTTTGTGGTTTTGTGGGCAAAAAGCACCCCAAAAAGGCCAAAGATACGATTTTTATGTTTATTTTGTAGTTTTTGTGCGCTAAAAGCACCCCAAAAAGGCCAAAGGAACGATTTTTATGTTTATTTTGTGGTTTTGAGGGCAAAAAGCACCCCAAATAGGCAAAAGGAACAATTTTTATGTTTATTTTGTGGTTTTTGTGGGGAAAAAGCACCCTTAAAAGGCCAAAGGAACGATTTTTTTGTTTATTTTGTGGTTTTGGGGGCAAAAAGCACCCCAAGAAGGCAAAAGGAACGATTTTTATGTTTATTTTGTTGTTTTTGTGGGGAAAAAGCACCCTTAGAAGGCGAAAGGAACGATTTTTATGTTTATTTTGTGGCTTCTGCGGGGAAAAAGCACCCCAAAAAGGCCAAAGATACTATTTATATTTATTTTGTAGTTTTTGTGGGCTAAAAGCACCCCAAAAAAGCCAAAGGAACGATTTTTATGTTTATTTTGTGGTTTTGGGGGCAAAAAGCACCCCAAACAGGAAAAAAGAACGATTTTTTATGTTTATTTTGTGCTTTTTGTGGGCGAAAAGCACCCCAAAAAGGCAAAAGGAACGATTTTTATGTTTAATTTGTGATTTTTGTGGGGAAAAATGACCCTGAAAAGGCCAAAGATACGATTTTTATGTTTTTTGTGTGGTTTTTCTGGCCTAAAAGCTGCCTAAAAAGGGCAAAGGAATGATTTTTATGTTTGTTGGGGGGGAAAAAGCACCCAAAAAAGGCAAAAGGAACGATTTTTATGTTTATTTTGGGGGCAAAAAGCACCCCAAGAAGGCAAAAGGAACGATTTTTATGTTTATTTTGTGGTTTTGTGGGCAAAAAGCATCCCAAAAAGGCCAAAGATACGATTTTTATGTTTATTTTGTAGTTTTTGTGCGCTAAAAACACCCAAAAAGGCCAAAGGAACGATTTTTATGTTTATTTTGTGATTTTGGGGGCAAAAAGCACCCCAAAAAGGCAAAAGGAACGATTTTTATGTTTCTTTTGTCATTTTTGTGGGGAAAAAGTACCCCAAAAGGGCCAAAGATACGATTTTTATGTTTTTTGTGTGGTTTTTGTGGCCTAAAAGCAGCCTAAAAAGGACAGGAACGATTTTTAGGTTTATTGTGGGGAAAAAAACACCCAAAAAAGGCAAAAGGAACGATTTTTATGTTTATTTGTCATTTTTGTGGGCTAAAAGCACCCCAAAAAGGCAAAAGGAACGATTTTTATGTTAATTTTGTGATTTTAGTGGGGAAAAAAAACCCGAAAAAAAAAAACCCAAAAAAAAAACCCCCAAAAAAAACCCAAAAAAAAAAAAGCAAAAAAAACCCCAAAAAAAATTTCTCAGAAAAAATCCAAAAAAAGAACCCCAAAAAAACCCATAAAAAAATGCCACATTAAAGAACACGCAACAAACATCAAAGTGTTTCTCCTAGATCTGATGAACTTGGGCTAACTTGGACAAGCATCAAAGTTTTGCAATCTCCTCCTGCAAATTCAATTTATATATATATATATATTAGAAATTTTCTCACTACATTATCGTACACTTGCAGACTTGTACGTTGCACCAAGATAAAACATTTGAAACAAAGTTTTAAGTTAAAACAAAAAAAGGCTCACCTAGAGAGCTCTGTAGCATGTGGGTTAGCTTCGAGTTCCTAGACTAAAGGTAGAAAGATAAGAGATGTATAATAATCAAGAGTATCATGTATAAGAACTGGCTATTGTGAAGATGAAGAGGGTCTACCTGTACAGAACGTGAGTGGTTTTAGATGCAAGGGCAGATATAACATCTCCAAGGGCTAAAAGGGATTTATTCATAAACTGAGACTCCTTCAATCTTTCACCTTCAACTTTGATTCTTCCAATACGCTCACTACTAGCCAAAGGTGACTCCTTGTCCTTTGCCCATTTATTAGATTCTCCCCCTTAACATTCACTCGCAACAAGCTATAAATTAAATAATATTAATAATAATAATAATAATAATAATAATAATACTAAAATAAAACTACTAATAATAAAAAGAATAATATAAATAATAAAATAATAATAATAAATATAATAAAAGTAATAAATATAATAACTTTTCAAATCCTAACCATAAACACTCCTACATCCCCTAGTCATCCTAATAACAAAAAATAAAAGTAATAAAAATAATAACAATAATAATATTAATAAATAATAAAAGTAATAAAAATAGAAAAATAATAAATATAATAATGAAACTAACAATAAAAAAATAATAATTATTACAATAATAAAAATAATAAAGAAGTAATAGTAATAAAAAAATAATAATAATATTAAATATAATAAAAGTAATAAAAATAATATTAATAATAATAAAAATAATAAAAACAATAAACAAATAATAAATATGATGATGATAATAATAATAACAAATATAATAAATATAATAACAATAATAATATTAATAATAAAAAATTATGATAAATAACATAAATATAATAATAATAAGACAAATAAATATAATAAAATAAAAACAGAAATACTAATTGGTTCTCGAGGTCCCGAACCTATTAGAGAAAACAAAATCTCTGAAATCATGGAAAATCACCAAAAACTAGCAGCGAGGTTAGGTATCTTTGTATATAATACCTTTTCTTGAACCTTTCTGCAGACCTGCTCACGGGCAGCAAGCCTCAACTGATAGGATTGCAAACTTTCCTGTAGTTTTTTTGTTTCTTTCTCATCATGCTTAAACTTTTCTGCCTGTAGATATTAAAAAAGTTAAAAAGTTCAAATAGTTAGCATCGGTAACATGGAATGAGATCAAAAGGGAATGTATTGCTAACATACCATTCGCTTGTACTTAAAGAGCTCAGTAAGGTCAGTCTGTTTGCGAGCAGGTCCACTTTCAATTCCCCGAACTCGACTGGCAAAATTCAGGGAGCAAAGTGTTTCTCCTAGATCTGATGAACTTAGTTTTGCAATCTCCTCCTGCAAATTAAATTTATATATATATATTAGAAATTTTCTCACTACTACTTACTGATTACATTATAGTACACTTGCAGACTTGTACGTTGCACCAAGATAAAACATTTGAAACAAAGTTTTAAGTTAAAAAAAACGGCTTACCTAGAGAGCTCTGTAGCATGTGGGTTAGCTTCGAGTTCCTAGACTAAAGGTAGAAAGATAAGAGATGTATCATGTATAAGAACGGGCTATTGTGAAGATGAAGGTCTACCTGTACGGAACGTGAGTGGTTTTAGATGCAAGGGCAGATATAAGATCTCCAAGGGTTGAAAGAGATTTATTTATAAACTAAGACTCCTTCAATCTTTCACCTTCAACTTCGATTCTTCCAATACGCTCACTACCAGCAAAATCGACCAGCCAAAGGTGACTCCTTGTCCTTTGCCCATTTATTAGATTCTCCCCCTTAAAATTCACTCGCAAGAAGCTATAAATATAATAATATTAATAATATTAATAATAATACTAAAATAAAACTACTAATAATAAAAAGAATAATATAAATATATAAAAAATATAATAAATATAATATTAATTATTAAAATAATAACAATAAAATGATAATAATAATAATATAATAAAATAATAAATACAATAGTAATAATAATAACAAAAAATAAAAGTAATAAAAATAATAACAATAATAATATTAATAAATAATAAAAGTAATAAAAATAGAAAAATAATAAATATAATAATGAAACTAACAATAAAAAATAATAATTATTACAATAATAAAAATAATAAAGAAGTAATAGTAATAAAAAAAATAATATTAAATATAATAAAAGTAATTAAAATAATATTAATAATAATAAAAATAATAAAAACAATAAGCAAATAATAAATATGATGATGATAATAATAATAATAAATATAATAACAATATTAATATTAATAATAAAAAATTATGATAAATAACATAAATATAATAATAATAATAATAAGAAAAATAAAAATAATAAAATAAAAATAGTAATACTAATTGGTTCTCGAGGTCCCGAACCTATTAAAGAAAACAAAATCTCTGAAATCATGAAAAATCACCAAAAACTAGCAGCGAGGTTAGGTATCTTTGTATATAATACCTTTTCTTGAACCTTTCTGCAGACCTGCTCACGGGCAGCAAGCCTCAACTGACAGGATTGCAAACTTTCCTGTAGTTTTTTTGTTTCTTTCTCATCATGCTTAAACTTTTCTGCCTGCAGATATTAAAAAAGTTAAAAAGTTCAAATAGTTAGCATCGGTAACATGGAATGAGATCAAAAGGGAATGTATTGTTAACATACCATTTGCTTGTACTTAAAGAGCTCAGTAAGGTCAGTCTGTTTGCGAGCAGGTCCACTTTCAATTCCCCGAACTCGACTGGCAAAATTCAGGGAACAAAGTGTTTCTCCTAGATCTAATGAACTTGGGCTAACTTGGACAAACATCAAAGTTTTGCAATCTCCTCTTGCAAATTCAATTTATATATATATATATATTAGAAATTTTCTCACTACTACTTACTGATTACATTATGGTACACTTGCAGACTTGTACGTTGCATCAAGATTTAAGTTAAAACAAAAAAAGGTTCACCTAGAGAGCTCTGCAGCATATGGGTTAGCTTCGAGTTCCTTGTTTCAGACAAAAGGTAGAAAGATAAGAGATGTATAATAATCAAGAGTATCATGTATAAAAACTGGCTATTGTGAAGATGAAGAGGGTCTACCTGTAAGGAACGTGAGTGGTTTTAGATGCAAGGGCAGATATAACATCTCCAAGGGCTGAAAGAGATTTATTTATAAACTGAGACTCCTTCAATCTTTCACCTTCAACTTCGATTCTTCCAATACGCTCACTACCAGCCAAATCGACCAGCCAAAGATGACTCCTTGTCCTTTGCCCATTTATTAGATTCTCCCCCTTAACATTCACTCGCAACAAGCTATAAATAGACACGTTTCAATCATTTTTGTGTCATAAGAAACAAAAATTGAAATAAGAAAATTAAGATGATTGGAGCAGTTATAGTACCAGTGAGAACGGCTGCTCATTTCATTGAGACTGGTGGATCCAACAGATCTGACTCGACTTCCAGACTAGAGCAGTTCCCACACATCCTCAATACCGAAAACACGGCTGCTCAAAAAATGGTATCTCAAACAAACTTGGGAAAAGATCAAAACACGATGCTTTGTCTCATGCAACCTAACAAGCAGCTTATTGAGGATAACAAACTTTCCGCTGCTTAAAATAATTCTATCAAGTTTACTGCTATCATTAATTATCGAGTCTCCTCCATAACCATGATCTGCACTTTCAAAGAGGAAGGGATGATTGCAGCACTTCTTCAACTCAACCACAATATTTAAAAGTGAAACCTGAAGAAAAGGAAAAATCTTGACAATACTCGAGGGAAAAAAAGATCATCATAACGATTTCATAAAAAATAAAAATAAAAAAACAAAAGATCATTATAACTATTTGGAAACAATAATTGCAGGAATAAGCCAAAGAATATTGAAATTATAGTAGTGGCTGTAGTACGCAAAATGGCATTCTTACTTGCCAATATGCAAGTACGAGACACCAAGGAAAGAAATTCACTCTCATGAAATGGGTTTCAGATTCATCTACAGATGATGTGGGAAAATTATGGAACAAGTACATCCGAAGGAGAATCTCTCGTACTGATCTAAGCCAACTGGTGTTTGAATGACTAATGTGATTCAAAAGCAGTTGCAGGAAATCCCGCAGAACCTAAACATCAAATTATCTATAAAAGGAAAATTTCAAACACAGAATTCCAATCGGCCTATCTTTACTTACGTGTGGCTTTTAGTTTAGGAACTTGCATTAATAGTTTTGAATTATGGCATGAAAATTATTTAGTTTTTTACTCATGAAGAAAACCCCAAGTTTTGAACACTAAAAACTTACAAGCATGAGTTGTGCTCCCTCTAGAGAGGAAAAGAAGTGTGGATTTGGGTAGTGAAGAGTGTGGAAAAGGAAGAAATGAGAAAACGAGCTAGCATATGCAACTTTAAGAGGATAGAGCCAAAAGGAGAATAGGATAACTCTGGACGGTCATCTTGACATTTGAATTCATAACTATAGAAGCACATAACTAATAGCTCAATGCCAGAAACTCTTAGTAACATTTGAAACAGATAATAACCTGATTCCCGCGAACTCCTTTGTTCAGATCATAGAAGTTGCGTTCCAATATCCACTTATAGTACCTGGAAGAAAGAATTTATCACCAGATATGTAGAGTCACTTGAGAGATGGCAATAAAGAGTGCCTCTTCATTACAAGTTCACAATACGACTTACTGTTTCTGAAGAGGAGACATTTCAACACTAAGAATTCGCTCAATATTCCCAGCTGCAGCAGCCATAAACTGTCCGATTCTCGGCTGAAATCTCACCTGAGCTGAACCTCCCTGCTACATCAAATAACTAGATTTAAAACAAAAACTAAATTATAACTAGAAAAGCATCCTAAACTTAAAGAATCAAGCCAAGAAGGGTAGTAATACTAGCCTTGAAAACACGGGTACAATTATACTGACTCAGATTCCAATAGCGAATCTCACTATTAGCATCACAAGAGCATAAAAGGTCGGTCTTCTTGGGGTGGAAATCAAGTGACAGCACATGCGAGGTATGCCCTGAATAGGCATGCATGCAATAATTCGGCTGCAATAATAAATCACAATAATTTAGAACAAGGCTAGCATAAAAACAGACTGATAATTTTTTGACCAAAATCTTCACTGATTGTTTATTAAAAACTGATTTTGCAAGATCTTAAGTAGTGAGTTTCATGGAAAATCCAAAGAAGTAACAAATGCTCACAGTATTAAGGTCATAAACATGAATAGAAATGATGTAATGATGTCAATATGAATGGCAAAGAAATAGCCATTGAAAATTACGAACATAATGAGATCAACAATCAGGAGGAGAAATATTGGCCTTAGCAAGTAGAGCCATAACACCAGGCAACGTAAAAATTGTAATATGGTATCATGTCATACGCTCAAATTAACAGAGAGAAGTAAGGATGAATCATTGGCATACATGTTACTTCTCACATATCACTCATTGTGCTTACCTGACCATCTTTGGGTTCATGCTCTGGTCAGGACAAGATATAGATTTATGAACATGTCAAGGATAAAAAACCTATCTTCAAAAACTTTTACTTAAAATCATAAGATAATACTTGAAGAAAGTTACAATTGATGATGCATCAAGACAGAAAATCAGCCTCTCTAAACAAGCAACAAACTGCGAGAATAAAGAATAACGAATTAAAGATTCATGATGTGGATGGAAATGAAAGAATCTGGATCATATTGGCAATGAAACAACTTGGAAATTATAAATTGTTTGCTATTATTGGAATCATTTGGAAATTATAAATTGTTTGCTTTTATTGGAATAATTTTGACAAATATATAAAACCAGCATTGCGAGAGAGAGAGAGAGAGAGAGAGAATTTACTTCTGCAGCATCCCAAAGTCGCACTGTCGTATCAAATGAAGATGTTGCCAGCTGAGTGGAATTTGGTCTAAATCGAACATCAGTTATAATCAATGTGTGTTCTTCCGGAGTGCTCTCAGTTTGCAGTGTCTCCATGTTCTAAAGAACAACCTACTGACATAGAGAAAAAAGGATAAGCATCCCCAACAATTTGTTAAACGTTGAGTTATCTTAATTTTGTATGTTCCTAAAGCAGCTGGTAGTTCTAAGAACCTCAATATTGCATTAGAATGATATTTTCTTTTCAATCTATTTTTTTTCAAGGAAAATAATTGATAAAATTAAAAAAAGAAGCAATAAAACCCAATAAAAGGGATGCTCATTTCAAAGGTAATTTATTGACACACTTTCAGGGGGAAAAAAAGAAGTCTAGTATTCCAACTTAGTTTCTTGCCTCCACAAGGAAGTTAGGTTGACATGCAGTTTAAAAAAGCAAAAAGACAAAACAACCAAATAACTAATTGTGTTAAAGGTGAGATGCAGTTAAATTCATTAGATGAAGCCAATTTAAAAAAAAAAAAAAAATCAAAACAAATATCCTCAAAATGTGAAGCTCATTTCTTCAGGATACAATTGACAATACCTTTTTGTCATGCCCAGCACTAGCTAATAATTTCCCATCCGACGAGAAATGACAGCAAACAACTTTACTGTTACTTTTACGTATCGAACTAACTTCATTGAAGGAAAAACCTGAGACGGAGAAAACCATGTCATTCTGCAACTTATGAGTTCAATTGTCATTGCTCAAAGCATGAGACTATTAATACCCTTTGACGCTTCTGCTGCATGTTCTGGATTCCGTTTCAATGTGCCAAATAGATCTCTTCCGTCTCCATCATCGTGTGATAAAAAAGATTCCACATTGTCTTCTAAGGAGCCAACATCACCAAACTGGTCCATATTGTCCTGCGGTTACAAATATTAGTTAAAAACATATATTTATACAATTTATCAAGCAGTTAAGTTGTAGCAGACTATGATACAGTTGACTTCTCAACTTGCATGACCCTGCTAAAATTACTAAAATTCAAGGCCCGAGGAAACAAGTACCCCAATCTAAACACTAATCAAATTACTTGTTCTCAAATTGAAGAATTATGCCACCCTTGTTTATGACCTTATCAATTTAGCTGGGTATAATTTATTCCAAATCCTAAAATCTAAAGAAGGTTTTAAATACTTTTAAGTCAATAGTTTAACTTGCAATCAACATGCTCAAAAACACAGTTTAAATTCATCTCCAACGGATTATGCAGACAAAAAAAATACTAAAAAGAGTTTACCAGCTGGTTTGTTGAAGACGCAATACCACCTGTTCCATCTGCACCATACATCATCATACTTTTCGACATGCTATTAACGTTCTGCAAATTACTTGGCATAGCAACTCCATCACCAGGGGTATGAGTTGATGGAGTGGATGGTTGAGAGTTAGGTGAAGGACCAACTGTATTTCCAGTACCAGTACTGTTGGCAGCTCCAGAAGAAGAAGGTCCTTTCCTTTTTCAGTTATTCTAGTAGAAGACAATCAATAGTCATTATTTCCAGAAAGAAATCACCTTAGTTATCATTGCAAGGGATCCTGATAATAACGTCATTATGTTGAAGCAGCACTACCTGTTGCACTTGCTGGGATTGCAAGGGATCCTGTTGTTGTTGAGACGAAGAGTGTTGCATCTGTTGCATGCTCATCTGCTTAAAGCAAAATATGTTCAGAAAATTTCCTGTTATAGGCTCTAAGTATTTACCTAAACCAGCAAAACTAAATATAGTTATATATGGTGTATACATAAACATTCATATCAGAGCACAGTAACATTCCCCCAATTAAAGAAAGCAAGATGCGCATGTATAGCGAAATAGCTAAAAGAAAAAAGCACCCAAGAAAAGTGAATATAGGTGGCCAATGAATTGTCATGTTAAATTTTTCCAAAGAAAAAGCACACACGAGGATTTCATGATTTTCATACAATTGAAGTATTAGGCCTGAACATTGATAGCACTAGCTCTAGCTAGGCTAAGGTGTTGAGAAATGAAGTGTTACATAGGCCTGAGACAGACATGCCTACAGATTGAACTTAATTTGTTACCAAAATCCTGGTCTTATTTTGCCATCTATGAATGAACTACTCGTTCTTTTTTGTACCTTACATTCATTAGAATACTAATTAGCTAAAAAGAAAGCATCTACCTATTTAGATCATTAGTTTCTTCAGGGGGAAATTTAGAAACAGATGAAAAGCAAACCTTTTACTATATTGTACTTGAATATAGTGTAAATTGGCGTAAAGATTATATGTTTGGATAGGCTGAGCTGGCTTTCAAACCCTCAATACAAGTATGGTCCTAGAAAATATCCGGACACTAATTTCTTCCAACCCACTCAAGGCAGGAAAATTCTCATCAAAACCGTAAGGAACGTGCAATGGGGGATTCACAACAAAATTTAAAAATCCCATAAAGAAAAATTCTGAATTTAAACTTTAATTTCCCTCCAGAGCTTCAAACCACAATTTTCTCCAATTTTTCTCATTAAACTTCCAATAAATTTTTGTCGAGGTTGTCTGGATTCCTTACTGCTGTTGATTACATGATCAGTTTGATTATATATTCTTTTTCAATAATTTATGATGCTTTTAGGTTACTTCAACTACAGACCTGCTCAAATGGGAAACAAACAGCAAATCAACCAATCACATATATCAAGCAGAACAAGACATTTATTTAACACCGTGGTCCTGCCAAGAGGCTGTGTGCACTTTTTTTTTTTTTTTTTCTTGAAAAGAAACAAATAATTTCTATTAATGAAGAAATTATATACAAACAAAAGAAGGAAGAGATGAGCTCCAAAGAAACCAAACTAAGTTTACATTATTAGGGAGGGGACCATGAAAGCTGTATTTGAATTTGAATGTGCCACACAGAGTAGTAAGCACACTCACTGCTTTCAGCCTACCAAACAACACATTTAGTATTTACTATGACTATGACTGTGAGTTAAAAGACTTAACTTGGATGCTTATTTTGAATCCTCTTGAAATTCGATTTCGTAAATGAAACATCAGGATGCACTTATAGAATATCAATCATACTAATTAATGAATCACTCACTTGTGGTGCACAACAATGCTAGGTCTCTAGGGTGAAGAAGAGGAAAGGAGAATGAGATGGTAGTTCCAAGAACTAAAACTTACCTTTGATGAAGCAGATTGCATCGGAGAACCTATAGATCCATCATTGGCAATGGATTGGCCATCTTTTGCATTTAAAGGTCCCCTAGGTAAACCTCTAAACCTTTGAGGATCCATGTCACCATACATAGCTGAACCAGTAAGATTACTCTGCCCCTGCACCTGCGATAAGATTTGCTGTTGTTGCTGCTGCGGCAGAAGCTGAAACTGGCTTGCATTTTGGAGGAAAGGTTTTTGAATTTGTGAACCTAAACCTGGCCTAATTTGGTCTATACCCTGGATAAATTAGAATCAATAGTTATACACTGGGACCAGAAACATATGCTGCAATAATTCTTTGTACATATAAAGTAAAATGTTAAACTTACTGTTAAAGGCCACCCCTTTAAAGGAAGACCACTGACTCCTGGGTTCAGACCTGTTACAGAAAGAAATATGTGAGGCCTTAATTCCATATGAAGATTAGCCAGCTATACAAAACAAAAGCAGATATTTCATTTTAGAGTGGAAATTTATGAAGAAAAAAGTGGGGAGTGGGGTGTGGTTTTAGGGCAAGAGTATAAAGAAGCCATTTAAGCCTACCTCACTCTCATTAAATGAGCTGAGATTCTTGTAATTTTGAACAAAATCATCTTTATTTTTGAACTTATCTGGGTCAAGGAAGTGAAGCAGGGCCCTAGAAAAAAGGGGGAAAAGTGAATAAAGAAAATAATAAGAAAAGCATGGATGCATGCACATAACATAATGTAACGCACCAGTAAATGATGACAATAGTAAACTTTCCCCTATCCATGTAGAATAAAAGAGTGTTTCAGGAAAATCAAAATAGTTTCAAGTCCTTCCTTTATAAATACAAAATTTACTCCTTATGTAATGCTTGTACATTATTTTATGTCCAAAAAGTTGCAAGCTCAACTAAGCTGAATAAGTATGAAAGCAGGCCCTACCTTAAATCGATATGTTATTATAATAACATCTAGAAGTGTCCAAAAGGTGACCGTTTCTTTATATCAGCTGATAAAATAGTCCCTTAATAGTCTGTAGCGTATTTTTAGAAGACAAAAGCAAGGGAGACACTAAATTCTACGGCTTCAAACATTAGCATATCTAGAATCAAACGTAACTGCTTCATAGTTTTCGCATCACAAAAAGATCCTGAAGCGTATATGCAGCATATGTAGATCATCAAGTAGATTTACAAGAAAGAATAGACTTAAGTGGAATAGAGGAGGAAAAAAATAATAGATAAATTATATATCTCTAATATGCCAAGAAAGTGGGATTTAAAGTCAAAGATACTGCAAGTGCAGAATATAGTTTATACTTCTAGATGTTATTATAATAACATATCGATTTAAGGTAGGGCCTGCTTTCATACTTAGTTTATGCCATAGATGACCTAGTAATTAGATGAACAAAAACATAAAGTTTATTTACAACCCCATAATGAATGCTTCAATTTCAGCCCAACAAGAGACAGTGTAGAGAACACCAGAGTGTGGTTTCCAATTGTTGTAGTAGCCCGCAGCAGGCTCATTCTTCCTCCTTACCAATTCATCGAAAAGTGTGACAAATTTGAGACCAAAACGATATGCCAGTCTCCATAGGTTTAGACTTGGACAAATCACAATGCCAATATCTGCTGCGAGCAAGCAAAGTAAGTCAGGAACATCTCCTCCAATGTAAACTGTCAAGTGCTCGATTTCAGTTTTGCAGCCCTTTATGAGGCATGGAAAGTTTTTAACTTGTTGGATGAAGTTTCCATGATCCTCGTAATATCTCCCATTGTCACACCGTTCTTAATAGCTAATTCGTTTGAATGTACAGTGAAGACGTTTTTCTTTGTTTAGATGAAGATATGTTAGAACTTTTTGAGAGATTTTTAGCATTACAAAGAAAAACAAAGTAAAATCTTTTGGGAAGAAATACACTTTTATAACATATCAAATACTTGGGCAACAGTGCAGGGATATCTACCAATTTCAAGAAAAATTAAATAAAGTTGAGATATAAGTCCCCTAACACTTTATGATAACTAACCAAAACAAATCTACTCCCATAAGTGCTTTAATTACATGTGTAGATGTTTCGAAAAGCATACCTGGAGATAGAACTGCTTTGATCAAGTCACTGCACCAATAGTTTGATATTATATGAACATTAATGTTTCGAAGCAGGTTTTGGATTGTTGTGGATTATGGGAGGAGAGAGAGAGTCAAAGAGATAGAGAGAGAGAGAGCGAGAAAATTGAATAAAATAATGGATTACTTTGAATAATTGCAATATTGGTAGGAATATTTTTGTCGTCATTCCCACCCACACAAATATTCCCACCGCGGATGCATAGCTGAAAAAATCCACCGCAAAATATAATATAATTAATACCTTCAATCATGTCTACACCAGTTTGACTATAGATTGAGGTATAGTAATTAGTCACATACGCATCCTTGAAGGTTTCCCAAATATGGAGGTCTTGTGAGATGAAATAGCAAAAGGCCTGGGGAGCCAAAGTGCCAGCAGTCAAGCTGATGAAGAAAGACGAGTACTGAGCGAATGGCAATTCACTTTCGAACCTTCTCCACCACCTTCTTGGTATTTTTTCTTCCCTCATCGCTGCTGCTCTTAGCCTCTCCATCGTTTTCGGCGAGCCTCTTTTCAATCTTTCATTTTCTTTATGTGAATAATGTAAAGCAATGGAGACAAGAAAATCAAAGGTTTGGACCGCATATAGCAAATTGAGAGAGAGAGAGAGAGATGACGAATTGTTGTTAAAGTTCGTTTGATTGGAGTCGCAGAGGCTTTAGATTTTGCGGGAGAAATATATAGAGAGGACTACCGAAAAGAAAGAAGGAAACCGGCGGTTAAATTTAAAAGAGGGACCATAAACGACATCAACAAGAAAACGCCAAGAAATGTAAAAGCGACAAACGTTTTGATTAATATACGTCCATGCGACATTTTTCACTCCTCCATGCTGCCTTTTCTTCTTCATTTTTTCACTCCACACTGAAGTGAAACTAGGGTTTCTTCTCTCTACCGCCGCTCCTTCTATTCTCTCCACCGCTGCTCCATCTCTTCACGGTGACCCTCTCTTTCTCTCAAAAGTCACCCACCCTTGTGGCCTTGCTTCTTCTTCTTCTTCTTCTTCTTCTTCTTTCTTCTCTGTCATCTCTCCTTCAGATTCGGCCTTAGGGAAGTTGCGTTCTTCTCATTTCTTCGTCAAATTCGGCCTTCGGGATGTCAAATTTCTTGCAAGGCCGCAGCTCCGTTTCAGGTATTTTCCCTATCGAAGATGTCTTCCTCGATGGAACCCTCATCCCTAAGGATGAGACTCCCTCATCCTCGCCACATCGACGAACGCCATTCCCTCGCCTCACGCCTCTCGCGGTGGGCCCGCGCTCTCTCTCCGACGACTACGCCTTCGCCTTACGCGACGCCGGTTAGTTGTTGTTTTTTTTTTTTTTTTGCAAATGTCCTTTCTCGTATTGTATTTGTTTGGCGCTAACTGGATCTCGCCTAGGGGTAATTATCTTTGTTATGTAGGATTTAAACTTTGGTGCTATAAATTCTTGATGCGATTTCTCCGTAGTTCTCCTGTTTAGAATTTTGGAACTTTTTTTTTTTGTGGAGATGAATTCAATTTCTGTTTGAGTTTTGAAAACAAGAATTTGCTTGATTTGGTATGTTTGTAATTCTATTCGGAAAAATTATGCAGGTCCGCACGAGTAAGTTTTGCATCAATCTTGCTCTTACTTTCTTGAGGTGGATTTTAATGCATTCATTTGATCTTACTTGGTCCTTTTTTATTGTTGTTTGTTTAGATTATATATAGGGAGTAAGTTTTGCGTCAATCTTGCTCTTACTCTCTTGAGGTGGATTTTAATGCATTCATTTGATCTTACCTGGTCCTTTTTTATTGTTGTTTGTTGAGATTATAGGGTTTTGGTTAAATAATGAACGGGAAAAGATAAAAATCAAATGAGAAGATCTACTTGATTGATTAAATGTAGAGACTGTGTTAAGCACAATCTTTGTTAATTTGGGAAATAGATTTAGGCATTTATAAGTATCAGGAATTATGTGTTCAAGTTTAATTCCTGTTCCAAAGGAGGTATATATTTCAATGATGAATGACTTTCTTTGATGTTATTGTCTTATTGATCATTATTTCCTTTGTATATTCTACTAGTTACTTCTTTTGGTCACGGAATAGGCCTGAGCTGGTATTCACACTGTGCATTTCCTTCCATTCAACCCGGTTGATAAGCGCACAGCTCTCACATACATTGACAGTGAAGGAAAAATGGTGTGCAAGCAAAGGTGCACCTGAGCAGGTATGATATTAGCTCCTATTTGGGTATCATTTTGTTGGATTTATTGGCTTTTTTAAGTGCTAACTACTCATTTTTCTATTTTTTTTGTCTCATTTGCATAGAAGACGGCACAAGTGATGAATAAGTTGAGGCTCTCATTGCCAAAAGCTTGATGAAAGCTTTATATTAGCTCTCAGGTAATTTTAGAGCTAGAACTAGTTATAATGTCAGCCTATTAACGTTTTAAGCTATTTATTAAAGTTTTGTTTTTACTCTATTTTATACTCTGTTTATCCACGGGTCTGAAATCATGAGTTTAATGTGCAAACAAATCTTGTTCTTTCGATTTTTGAGTTGTAAAAGCAGCAATATAAGGAGATGAGGTAAAAAGCAATTGATCTTTATATTTGGTTTTGTCGTATACCCTCTTTATTTTGTTTCCTAATTAGGGTTAGTCGCCTATACATAATACATATATATTTTTTTTGTTATTTGTTTTCACTTCTAGACTACTTAGCTTTCTGATGCATTATGTGAATATATATTTTTTGTTATGGTTTGGATTGGATGGTTTGGATGGTTTCCAGGTTTGGATTTTTTAGATGGTTTGGATGGTTTTGTTTTTTCTTTTTTTAGATGGTTTGAATGGTTTGGATCTTCTTTTTCTTCTTCTTCTTCTTCTTTCAGGCGCTCATCAGCTCTCTGTCAAATTCGGCCTTGGGGAAGTCGCATTCTTTTGACTTTTTCAACATTCGTCAGATTTAGGTATTTGCCATCTCTATTTTTCATAGTTATTTTCATTCTTTTTTTTTTTCATTTTTTGGATGGTTTGGATGGTTTCCAGGTTTAGATTTTTTAGATGGCTTGGATGGTTTTGTTTTTTCTTTTTTTGAATGGTTTGAATGGTTTCGATTTCCCCTTCTTCTTCTACTTCTTCTTCTTCTTCTTCTTTTTCAGGCGCTTGTCAGCTCTCTGTCAAATTTGGCCTTGGGATAAGTCGTATTCTTCTCATTTTTTCAACATTCGTCAGATTCAGGCATTTGTCATCTCTATTTTTCATTTTTTTCATATTTTTTTTTTCATTTTTTAGATGGTTTGGATGGTTTGGATTAGCTGGTTTGGATGGTTTCTAGGTTTGGAGTTTTTGGATGATTTGGATGGTTTTCTTTTTTATTTTTTTGGATGGTTTGAATGATTTGGATATTCTTCTTCTGACTTCTTCTTTTTCAGGCGCTCGTTAGTTCTCTGTCAAATTCGGCCTTGGGTAAGTCGTATTCTTCTCATTTTTTCGACATTCGTCAGATTCAGGTATTTGCCATCTCTATTTTTCATTTTTTTTTTCATATTTTTTTTTCATTTTTTCAATGGGTTGGATGATTTGGATTGGATGATTTGGACGGTTTCTAGGTTTGGCGTTTTTTGATGATTTGGATGGTTTTGTTTTTTATTTTTTGGATGGTTTGAATGGTTTGGATCTTCTTCTTCTTCTTCTTTCAGGCGCACGTCAGCTCTCTGTCAAATTCCGGGCTTGGAAAAGTTGTATTCTTCTGATTTTCTTGACATTCGTCAGATTCAGGTATTTGCCATCTCTATTTTTCATATTTGTTTTCTTTTTTTTTTTTCATCTTTTGGATGGTTTGGATTGGATGGTTTGGATGGTTTCTAGGTTTTGTTTTTTGGATGGTTTGGATGGTTTTGTTTTTTTCTTTTTTGGATGGTTTGAATGGTTTGGATCTGCTTCTTCTTCTTCTTCTTCTTTCAGGCGCCCATCAGCTCTCTGTCAAATTTTGCCTTGGGGAAGTCGCATTCTTCTCACTTTTTCGACATTCGTCATATTTAGGTATTTGCCATCTCTCTTTTCATATGTTTTTTATTTTTTGGATGGTTTGGATGGTTTCCAGGTTTGGATATTTTAAATGGTTTGGATGGGTTTTTGTTTTTTTTTTTTTTTGATGGTTTGAATGGTTTGAATTTCCCATTCTTCTTCTTCTTCCTCTTCTTCTTCTTTTTTGAGGCGCTCGTCAGCTCTCTGATAAATTCGGCCTTAGGTAAGTCGTATTCTTCTCATTTCTTCGACATTCGTCAGATTCAGGTATTTGTCATCTCTATTTTTCATTTTTTTTCATATTTTTTTCATTTTTTAGATGGCTTGGATGGTTTGGATTGTTTTTAGGTTTGGATTTCTTGGAAGATTTGGATGGTTTTGTTTTTTATTTTTTTGGATGGTTTGAATAGTTTGGATCTTCTTCTTCTTTTCTTTTAGACGCTCGTCAGCTCTCTGTCAAATTCGGGCTTGGGAAAGTTGTATTCTTTTCACTTTTTTCGACATTCGTCAGATTCAGGTATTTGTCATCTCTATTTTTCATATTTGTTTTTTTTTTTTTTTTTTTTTTCCATCTTTTGGATGGTTTGGATTGGATGGTTTGGATGGTTCTAGGTTTGGATTTTTGGTGGTTTGGATGGTTTTGTTTTTCTTGTTTTGGATGGTTTGAATGGTTCAGATCTTCTCCTTCTTCTTCTTCTTCTTCTTCTTCTTCTTCTTTCAGGCGCTCGTCAGCTCTCTGTCAAATTTGGCCTTGGGGAAGTCGCATTCTTCTGACTTTTTCCACATTCGTCAGATTTAGGTATTTACCATCTCTATTTTTCATATTTATTTTCAATTTTTGGATGCTTTGGATGGTTTAGATTGGATGGTTTGGATGGTTGCCAGGTTTGAATTTTTTAAATGGTTTGGATGGTTTTGTTTTTTCTTTTTTTTAATGGTTTGAATAGTTTGGATTTTCCCTTCTTCTTCTTTTTCAGGCGCTCGTCAGCTCTCTGTAAAATTCGGCCTGGGTAAGTCGTATTCTTCTCATTTTTTCGACATTCGTCAGATTCAGGTATTTGTCATCTCTATTTTTCATTTTTTTTTTTCATTTTTGGATGGTTTGGATGGTTTCTAGGTTTGAATTTCTTAGACGGTTTGGATGGTTTTGTTTTTTCTTTTTTTGGATGGTTTGAATGGTTTTGATCTTCTTCTTCTTTTTGGCGCTCGTCAGCTCTCTGTTAAATTCAGCCTTGGGGAAGTCATATTTCTTCTCATTTTTCGATATTCGTCAGATTCAGGTATCTTTTTCATATTTGTTTTCATTTTTCTTTTCATTTTTTGGATGGTTTGGATAGTTTCCAGGTTTAGATTGTTTAGATGGTTTGGATTATTTGTTTTTTTCTTTTTTTGGATGGTTTGAATTTTTTGGATCTTCTTTTTCTTTTTCTTTCAGGCGCTCGTCAGCTCTCTGTCAATTCGGCCTTGGGGTAAGTCGTATTCTTCTCATTTTTTCAACATTCGTCATATTCAGGTATTTGCCATCTCTATTTTTCATTTTCTTTTCATATTTTTTCCTTTTTTAGATGGTTTGGATGGTTTGGATTAGATGGTTTGGATAGTTTCTAGGTTTGGATTTTTGGATGATTTGGATGGTTTTGTTTTTTATTTTTTTTGGATGGTTTGAATGGTTTGGATCTTCTTCTTGTTCTTCTTCTTTCAGGTGCTCGTCAGCTCTCTGTCAAATTTGGGCTTAGGAAAGTTGTATTCTTCTCATTTTTTCGACATTCGTCAGATTTAGGTATTTGTCATCTCTATTTTTCATATTTGTTTTTTTTTTTTTTTCCATCTTTTGGATGGTTTGGATTGGATGGTTTGGATGGTTTCTAGGTTTGGATGGTTTTGTTTTTTCTTGTTTTGGATGGTTTGAATGGTTCGGATCTTCTCCTTCTTCTTCTTCTTCTTCTTTCAGGCGCTCGTCAGCTCTCTGTCAAATTGGCCTTGGGGAAGTCGCATTCTTCTGACTTTTTTCACATTCGTCAGATTTAGGTATTTGCCATCTCTATTTTTCATATTTGTTTTCAATTTTTGGATGCTTTGGATGGTTTAGATTGGATGGTTTGGATGGTTTTGTTTTTTTCTTTTTTTAATGGTTTGAATTGTTTGGATTTTCCCTTCTTCTTTTTCAGGCGCTCGTCAGCTCTCTGTAAAATTCGGCCTTGGGTAAGTCGTATTCTTCTCATTTTTTCGACATTCGTCAGATTCAGGTATTTGTCATCTCTATTTCTCATATTTGTTTTTTTTTTTTTTTCATTTTTTGGATGGTTTGGATGGTTTCTAGGTTTGGATTTTTTAGACAGTTTGGTTGGTTTTGTTTTTTCTTTTTTTGGATGGTTTGAATGGTTTTGATCTTCTTCTTCTTCTTTTAGGCGCTCGTCAGCTCTCTGTTAAATTCAGCCTCGGGGAAGTCATATTCTTCTCATTTTTTCGACATTTGTCAGATTCAAGTATCTTTTTCAAATTTGTTTTCATTTTTCTTTTCATTTTTTGGATGGTTTGGATTGGATGGTTTGGATGGTTTCCAGGTTTAGATTGTTTAGATGGTTTGGATTGTTTTGTTTTTTTTCTTTTTTTTGATGGTTTGAATTGTTTGGATCTTCTTTTCTTTTTCTTTCAGGCGCTCGTCAGCTCTCTGTCAAATTCGGCCTTGGGGTAAGTCGTATTCTTCTCATTTTTTCAACATTCCTCATATTCAGGTATTTGCCATCTCTATTTTTCATTTTCTTTTCATATTTTTTTTCCTTTTTTAGATGGTTTGGATTAGATGGTTTGGATAGTGTCTAGGTTTGGATTTTTTAGATGATTTGGATGGTTTTGTTTTTTATTTTTTTGGATGGTTTGAATGGTTTGGATCTTCTTCTTGTTCTTCTTCTTTCAGGTGCTCGTAAGCTCTCTGTCAAATTTGGGCTTGGGAAAGTTGTTTCTTCTCATTTTTTCGACATTCGTCAGATTTAGGTATTTGCCTTCTCTAATTTTCATATTTGTTTTCTTTTTTTTTTTTTTTCATTTTTTGGATGGTTTGGATGGTTTCTAGGTTTGGTTTTTGGATGGTTTGGATGGTTTTGTTTTTTTCTTTTTTTGGATGGTTTGAATGGTTTGGATCTGCTTCTTTCTTCTTCTTCTTCTTTCAGGCGCCCATCAGCTCTCTGTCAAATTTGGCCTTGGGGAAGTCGCATTCTTCTCACTTTTTCGACATTCGTCAGATTTAGGTATTTGCCATCTCTCTTTTTCATATGTGTTTTCATTTTTTGGATGGTTTCCAGGTTTGGATATTTTAGATGGTTTGGATGGTTTTGTTTTTGTTTTTTTTTTTTGATGGTTTGAATGGTTTGAATTTCCCCTTCTTCTTCTTCTTCTTTTCTTCCTTCTTTTTTTGAGGCGCTCGTCAGCTCTCTGATAAATTCGGCCTTGGGTAAGTCGTATTCTTCTCATTTCTTCGACATTCGTCAGATTCAGGTATTTGCCATCTCTATTTTTCATATTTTTTCATATTTTTTTCATTTTTTAGATGGCTTGGATGGTTTGGATTGTTTTTAGGTTTGGATTTCTTGGAAGATTTGGATGGTTTTGTTTTTTATTTTTTGGATGGTTTGAATAGTTTGGATCTTCTTCTTCTTTTTCTTTTAGACGCTCGTCAGCTCTCTGTCAAATTCGGGCATGGGAAAGTTGTATTCTTTTCACTTTTTTCGACATTCGTCAGATTCAGGTATTTGTCATCTCTATTTTTCATATTTGTTTTCTTTTTTTTTCCATCTTTTGGATGGTTTGGATTGGATGGTTTGGATGGTTTCTAGGTTTGGATTTTTTGGTTGGTTTGGATGGTTTTGTTTTTTTGGATGGTTTGAATGGTTCGGATCTTTCTCCTTCTTCTTCTTCTTCTTCTTCTTCTTCTTTCAGGCGCTCGTCAGCTCTCTGTCAAATTTGGCCTTGGGAAGTCGCATTCTTCTGACTTTTTCCACATTCGTCAGATTTAGGTATTTGCCATCTCTATTTTTCATATTTATTTTCAATTTTTGGATGCTTTGGATGGTTTAGATTGGATGGTTTGGATGGTTGCCAGGTTTGAATTTTTTAAATGGTTTGGATGGTTTTGTTTTTTCTTTTTTTAATGGTTTGAATAGTTTGGATTTTCCCTTCTTCTTTTTTCAGGCGCTCGTCAGCTCTCTGTAAAATTCGGCCTTGGGTAAGTCGTATTCTTCTCATTTTTTTGACATTCGTCAGATTTAGGTATTTGTCATCTCTATTTTTCATATTTGTTTTTTTTTTTTTTTTTTGATTTTTTGGATGGTTTGGATGGTTTCTAGGTTTGGATTTTTTAGACGGTTTGGATGGTTTTGTTTTTTCTTTTTTTGGATGGTTTGAATGGTTTTGATCTTCTTCTTCTTCTTTTAGGCGCTCGTCAGCTCTCTGTTAAATTCAGGCTTGGGGAAGTCATATTCTTCTCATTTTTTCGACATTCGTCAGATTCAGGTATTTTTCATATTTGTGTTCATTTTTCTTTTCATTTTTGGATGGTTTGGATTGGATGGTTTGGATGGTTTCCAGGTTTAGATTGTTTAGATGGTTTGGATTGTTTTGTTTTTTCTTTTTTTGGATGGTTTGAGTTGTTTGGATCTTCTTTTTCTTTTTCTTTCATGCGCTCGTCAGCTCTCTGTCAAATTCGGCCTTGGGGTAAGTCGTATTCTTCTCATTTTTTCAACATTCGTCATATTCAGGTATTTGCCATCTCTATTTTTCATTTTTCTTTTCATATTTTTTTCCTTTTTTAAATGGTTTGATAGTTTCGAGTTTGGATTTTTTGGATGATTTGGATGGTTTTGTTTTTTTTTTTTTGGATGGTTTGAATGGTTTGGATCTTCTTCTTGTTCTTCTTCTTTCAGGTGCTCGTCAGCTCTCTGTCAAATTTGGGCTTGGGAAAGTTGTATTCTTCTCATTTTTTCGACATTCGTCAGATTTAGGTATTTGTCATATCTATTTTTCATATTTGTTTTCTTTTTTTTTTTTCCATCTTTTGGATGGTTTGGATGGTTTCTAGGTTTGAATTTTTTGGTTGGTTTGGATGGTTTTGTTTTTTCTTGTTTGGATGGTTTGAATGGTTCGGATCTTCTCCTTCTTCTTCTTCTTCTTCTTCTTTCAGGCGCTCGTTAGCTCTCTGTCAAATTTGGCCTTGGGGAAGTCGCATTCTTCTGACTTTTTCCACATTCGTCAGATTTAGGTATTTGCCATCTCTATTTTTCATATTTGTTTTCAATTTTTGGATGCTTTGGATGGTTTAGATTGGATGGTTTGGATGGTTGCCAGGTTTGAATTTTTTAAATGGTTTGGATGGTTTTGTTTTTTCTTTTTTTTTAATGGTTTGAATTGTTTGGATTTTTCGTTCTTCTACTTTTTCAGGCGCTCGTCAGCTCTCTGTAAAATTCGGCCTTGGGTAAGTCGTATTCTTCTCATTTTTTCGACATTCGTCAAATTCAGGTATTTGTCATCTCTATTTTTCATATTTGTTTGTTTTTTTTTTTTTTCATTTTTTGGATGGTTTGGATAGTTTCTAGGTTTGGATTTTTTAGACGGGTTGGTTGGTTTTGTTTTTTCTTTTTTTGGATGGTTTGAATGGTTTTGATCTTCTTCTTCTTCTTTTAGGCGCTCGTCAGCTCTCTGTTAAATTCAGCCTTGGGGAAGTCATATTTTTCTCATTTTTTCGACATTCGTCAGATTCAGGTATCTTTTTCAAATTTGTTTTCATTTTTCTTTTCATTTTTTGGATGGTTTGGATTGGATGGTTTGGATGGTTTCCAGGTTTAGATTGTTTAGATGGTTTGGATTGTTTTGTTTTTTTCTTTTTTTGGATGGTTTGAGTTGTTTGGATCTTCTTTTTCTTTTTCTTTCATGCGCTCGTCAGCTCTCTGTCAAATTCGGCCTTGGGGTAAGTCGTATTCTTCTCATTTTTTCAACATTCGTCATATTCAGGTATTTGCCATCTCTATTTTTCATTTTCTTTTCATATTTTTTTCCTTTTTTAGATGGTTTGGATGGTTTGGATTAGATGGTTTGGATAGTTTCTAGGTTTGGATATTTTGGATGATTTGGATGGTTTTGTTTTTTATTTTTTTGGATGGTTTGAATGGTTTGGATCTTCTTCTTGTTCTTCTTCTTTCAGGTGCTCGTCAGCTCTCTGTCAAATTTGGGCTTAGGAAAGTTGTATTCTTCTCATTTTTTCGACATTCGTCAGATTTAGGTATTTGTCATCTCTATTTTTCATATTTGTTTTTTTTTTTTTTTTTCCATCTTTTGGATGGTTTGGATTGGATGGTTTGGATGGTTTCTAGGTTTGGATGGTTTTGTTTTTTCTTGTTTTGGATGGTTTGAATGGTTCGGATCTTCTCCTTCTTCTTCTTCTTCTTCTTTCAGGCGCTCGTCAGCTCTCTGTCAAATTTGGCCTTGGGGAAGTCGCATTCTTCTGACTTTTTTCACATTCGTCAGATTTAGGTATTTGCCATCTCTATTTTTCATATTTGTTTTCAATTTTTGGATGCTTTGGATGGTTTAGATTGGATGGTTTGGATGGTTTTGTTTTTTCTTTTTTTTAATGGTTTGAATTGTTTGGATTTTCCCTTCTTCTTTTTCAGGCGCTCGTCAGCTCTCTGTAAAATTCGGCCTTGGGTAAGTCGTATTCTTCTCATTTTTTCGACATTCGTCAGATTCAGGTATTTGTCATCTCTATTTCTCATATTTGTTTGTTTTTTTTTTTTTTCATTTTTTGGATGGTTTGGATGGTTTCTAGGTTTGGATTTTTTAGACAGTTTGGTTGGTTTTGTTTTTTCTTTTTTTGGATGGTTTGAATGGTTTTGATCTTCTTCTTCTTCTTTTAGGCGCTCGTCAGCTCTCTGTTAAATTCAGCCTCGGGGAAGTCATATTCTTCTCATTTTTTCGACATTTGTCAGATTCAAGTATCTTTTTCAAATTTGTTTTCATTTTTCTTTTCATTTTTTGGATGGTTTGGATTGGATGGTTTGGATGGTTTCCAGGTTTAGATTGTTTAGATGGTTTGGATTGTTTTGTTTTTTTTCTTTTTTTTGATGGTTTGAATTGTTTGGATCTTCTTTTTCTTTTTCTTTCAGGCGCTCGTCAGCTCTCTGTCAAATTCGGCCTTGGGGTAAGTCGTATTCTTCTCATTTTTTCAACATTCCTCATATTCAGGTATTTGCCATCTCTATTTTTCATTTTCTTTTCATATTTTTTTTCCTTTTTTAGATGGTTTGGATTAGATGGTTTGGATAGTGTCTAGGTTTGGATTTTTTAGATGATTTGGATGGTTTTGTTTTTTATTTTTTTGGATGGTTTGAATGGTTTGGATCTTCTTCTTGTTCTTCTTCTTTCAGGTGCTCGTCAGCTCTCTGTCAAATTTGGGCTTGGGAAAGTTGTATTCTTCTCATTTTTTCGACATTCGTCAGATTTAGGTATTTGTCATATCTATTTTTCATATTTGTTTTCTTTTTTTTTTTTCCCATCTTTTGGATGGTTTGGATGGTTTCTAGGTTTGAATTTTTAGGTTGGTTTGGATGGTTTTGTTTTTTCTTGTTTTGGATGGTTTGAATGGTTCGGATCTTCTCCTTCTTCTTCTTCTTCTTCTTCTTTCAGGCGCTCGTTAGCTCTCTGTCAAATTTGGCCTTGGGGAAGTCGCATTCTTCTGACTTTTTCCACATTCGTCAGATTTAGGTATTTTGCCATCTCTATTTTTCATAGTTATTTTCATTCTTTTTTTTTTTCATTTTTTGGATGGTTTGGATGGTTTCCAGGTTTAGATTTTTTAGATGGCTTGGATGGTTTTGTTTTTTCTTTTTTTGAATGGTTTGAATGGTTTCGATTTCCCCTTCTTCTTCTACTTCTTCTTCTTCTTCTTCTTTTTCAGGCGCTTGTCAGCTCTCTGTCAAATTTGGCCTTGGGATAAGTCGTATTCTTCTCATTTTTTCAACATTCGTCAGATTCAGGCATTTGTCATCTCTATTTTTCATTTTTTTCATATTTTTTTTTTCATTTTTTAGATGGTTTTGGATGGTTTGGATTAGCTGGTTTGGATGGTTTCTAGGTTTGGAGTTTTTGGATGATTTGGATGGTTTTCTTTTTTATTTTTTGGATGGTTTGAATGATTTGGATATTCTTCTTCTGACTTCTTCTTTTTCAGGCGCTCGTTAGTTCTCTGTCAAATTCGGCCTTGGGTAAGTCGTATTCTTCTCATTTTTTCGACATTCGTCAGATTCAGGTATTTGCCATCTCTATTTTTCATTTTTTTTTTTCATATTTTTTTTTTCATTTTTTCAATGGGTTGGATGATTTGGATTGGATGATTTGGACGGTTTCTAGGTTTGGCGTTTTTTGATGATTTGGATGGTTTTGTTTTTTATTTTTGGATGGTTTGAATGGTTTGGATCTTCTTCTTCTTCTTCTTTCAGGCGCACGTCAGCTCTCTGTCAAATTCGGGCTTGGAAAAGTTGTATTCTTCTGATTTTCTTGACATTCGTCAGATTCAGGTATTTGCCATCTCTATTTTTCATATTTGTTTTCTTTTTTTTTTTTCATCTTTTGGATGGTTTGGATTGGATGGTTTGGATGGTTTCTAGGTTTT
Organism: Morus indica; assembly: GCA_029231665.1. Classification (NCBI taxonomy): domain Eukaryota; kingdom Viridiplantae; phylum Streptophyta; class Magnoliopsida; order Rosales; family Moraceae; genus Morus; species Morus indica. Next base: position 741,213 of record JACAGA010000053.1, read on the forward strand.
GTTTTTTGGATGGTTTGGATGGTTTTGTTTTTTTCTTTTTTGGATGGTTTGAATGGTTTGGATCTGCTTCTTCTTCTTCTTCTTCTTTCAGGCGCCCATCAGCTCTCTGTCAAATTTTGCCTTGGGGAAGTCGCATTCTTCTCACTTTTTCGACATTCGTCATATTTAGGTATTTGCCATCTCTCTTTTCATATGTTTTTTATTTTTTGGATGGTTTGGATGGTTTCCAGGTTTGGATATTTTAAATGGTTTGGATGGGTTTTTGTTTTTTTTTTTTTTTGATGGTTTGAATGGTTTGAATTTCCCATTCTTCTTCTTCTTCCTCTTCTTCTTCTTTTTTGAGGCGCTCGTCAGCTCTCTGATAAATTCGGCCTTAGGTAAGTCGTATTCTTCTCATTTCTTCGACATTCGTCAGATTCAGGTATTTGTCATCTCTATTTTTCATTTTTTTTCATATTTTTTTCATTTTTTAGATGGCTTGGATGGTTTGGATTGTTTTTAGGTTTGGATTTCTTGGAAGATTTGGATGGTTTTGTTTTTTATTTTTTTGGATGGTTTGAATAGTTTGGATCTTCTTCTTCTTTTCTTTTAGACGCTCGTCAGCTCTCTGTCAAATTCGGGCTTGGGAAAGTTGTATTCTTTTCACTTTTTTCGACATTCGTCAGATTCAGGTATTTGTCATCTCTATTTTTCATATTTGTTTTTTTTTTTTTTTTTTTTTTCCATCTTTTGGATGGTTTGGATTGGATGGTTTGGATGGTTCTAGGTTTGGATTTTTGGTGGTTTGGATGGTTTTGTTTTTCTTGTTTTGGATGGTTTGAATGGTTCAGATCTTCTCCTTCTTCTTCTTCTTCTTCTTCTTCTTCTTCTTTCAGGCGCTCGTCAGCTCTCTGTCAAATTTGGCCTTGGGGAAGTCGCATTCTTCTGACTTTTTCCACATTCGTCAGATTTAGGTATTTACCATCTCTATTTTTCATATTTATTTTCAATTTTTGGATGCTTTGGATGGTTTAGATTGGATGGTTTGGATGGTTGCCAGGTTTGAATTTTTTAAATGGTTTGGATGGTTTTGTTTTTTCTTTTTTTTAATGGTTTGAATAGTTTGGATTTTCCCTTCTTCTTCTTTTTCAGGCGCTCGTCAGCTCTCTGTAAAATTCGGCCTGGGTAAGTCGTATTCTTCTCATTTTTTCGACATTCGTCAGATTCAGGTATTTGTCATCTCTATTTTTCATTTTTTTTTTTCATTTTTGGATGGTTTGGATGGTTTCTAGGTTTGAATTTCTTAGACGGTTTGGATGGTTTTGTTTTTTCTTTTTTTGGATGGTTTGAATGGTTTTGATCTTCTTCTTCTTTTTGGCGCTCGTCAGCTCTCTGTTAAATTCAGCCTTGGGGAAGTCATATTTCTTCTCATTTTTCGATATTCGTCAGATTCAGGTATCTTTTTCATATTTGTTTTCATTTTTCTTTTCATTTTTTGGATGGTTTGGATAGTTTCCAGGTTTAGATTGTTTAGATGGTTTGGATTATTTGTTTTTTTCTTTTTTTGGATGGTTTGAATTTTTTGGATCTTCTTTTTCTTTTTCTTTCAGGCGCTCGTCAGCTCTCTGTCAATTCGGCCTTGGGGTAAGTCGTATTCTTCTCATTTTTTCAACATTCGTCATATTCAGGTATTTGCCATCTCTATTTTTCATTTTCTTTTCATATTTTTTCCTTTTTTAGATGGTTTGGATGGTTTGGATTAGATGGTTTGGATAGTTTCTAGGTTTGGATTTTTGGATGATTTGGATGGTTTTGTTTTTTATTTTTTTTGGATGGTTTGAATGGTTTGGATCTTCTTCTTGTTCTTCTTCTTTCAGGTGCTCGTCAGCTCTCTGTCAAATTTGGGCTTAGGAAAGTTGTATTCTTCTCATTTTTTCGACATTCGTCAGATTTAGGTATTTGTCATCTCTATTTTTCATATTTGTTTTTTTTTTTTTTTCCATCTTTTGGATGGTTTGGATTGGATGGTTTGGATGGTTTCTAGGTTTGGATGGTTTTGTTTTTTCTTGTTTTGGATGGTTTGAATGGTTCGGATCTTCTCCTTCTTCTTCTTCTTCTTCTTTCAGGCGCTCGTCAGCTCTCTGTCAAATTGGCCTTGGGGAAGTCGCATTCTTCTGACTTTTTTCACATTCGTCAGATTTAGGTATTTGCCATCTCTATTTTTCATATTTGTTTTCAATTTTTGGATGCTTTGGATGGTTTAGATTGGATGGTTTGGATGGTTTTGTTTTTTTCTTTTTTTAATGGTTTGAATTGTTTGGATTTTCCCTTCTTCTTTTTCAGGCGCTCGTCAGCTCTCTGTAAAATTCGGCCTTGGGTAAGTCGTATTCTTCTCATTTTTTCGACATTCGTCAGATTCAGGTATTTGTCATCTCTATTTCTCATATTTGTTTTTTTTTTTTTTTCATTTTTTGGATGGTTTGGATGGTTTCTAGGTTTGGATTTTTTAGACAGTTTGGTTGGTTTTGTTTTTTCTTTTTTTGGATGGTTTGAATGGTTTTGATCTTCTTCTTCTTCTTTTAGGCGCTCGTCAGCTCTCTGTTAAATTCAGCCTCGGGGAAGTCATATTCTTCTCATTTTTTCGACATTTGTCAGATTCAAGTATCTTTTTCAAATTTGTTTTCATTTTTCTTTTCATTTTTTGGATGGTTTGGATTGGATGGTTTGGATGGTTTCCAGGTTTAGATTGTTTAGATGGTTTGGATTGTTTTGTTTTTTTTCTTTTTTTTGATGGTTTGAATTGTTTGGATCTTCTTTTCTTTTTCTTTCAGGCGCTCGTCAGCTCTCTGTCAAATTCGGCCTTGTTAGCTCTCTGTCAAATTTGGCCTTGGGGAAGTCGCATTCTTCTGACTTTTTCCACATTCGTCAGATTTAGGTATTTGCCATCTCTATTTTTCATATGTGTTTTTCATTTTTTGGATGGTTTCCAGGTTTGGATTTTTTAGATGGTTTGGATGGTTTTGTTTTTTTTTTTTTCTTTTTGGATGGTTTGAATGGTTTGAATTTCCCCTTCTTCTTCTTCTTCTTCTTTTTCAGGCGCTCGTCAGCTCTCTGTCAAATTCGGCCTTGGGTAAGTCGTATTCTTCTCATTTTTTCGACATTCGTCAGATTCAGGTATTTGCCATCTCTATTTTTCATTTTTTTTCATATTTTTTTCATTTTTTAGATGGTTTGGAGATGGTTTGGATGGTTTTTAGGTTTGGATTTTTTGGATGATTTGGATGGTTTTGTTTTTTATTTTTTTGGATGGTTTGAATGGTTTGGATCTTCTTCTTGTTCTTCTTCTTTCAGGCGCTCGTCAGCTCTCTGTCAAATTCGGGCTTGGGAAAGTTGTATTCTTCTCATTTTTTCGACATTCGTCAGATTTAGGTATTTGTCATCTCTATTTTTCATATTTGTTTTTTTTTTTTTTTTTCCATCTTTTGGATGGTTTGGATGGTTTCTAGGTTTGGATTTTTTGGTTGGTTTGGATGGTTTTGTTTTTTCTTGTTTTGGATGGTTTGAATGGTTCGGATCTTCTCCTTCTTCTTCTTCTTCTTCTTCTTTCAGGCGCTCGTCAGCTCTCTGTCAAATTTGGCCTTGGGGAAGTCGCATTCTTCTGACTTTTTCCACATTCGTCAGATTTAGGTATTTGCCATCTCTATTTTTCATATTTATTTTCAATTTTTGGATGCTTTGGATGGTTTAGATTGGATGGTTTGGATGGTTGCCAGGTTTGAATTTTTTAAATGGTTTGGATGGTTTTGTTTTTTCTTTTTTTTAATGGTTTGAATAGTTTGGATTTTCCCTTCTTCTTCTTTTTCAGGCGCTCGTCAGCTCTCTGTAAAATTCGGCCTTGGGTAAGTCGTATTCTTCTCATTTTTTTGACATTCGTCAGATTTAGGTATTTGTCATCTCTATTTTTCATATTTGTTTTTTTTTTTTTTTTTTGATTTTTTGGATGGTTTGGATGGTTTCTAGGTTTGGATTTTTTAGACGGTTTGGATGGTTTTGTTTTTTCTTTTTTTGGATGGTTTGAATGGTTTTGATCTTCTTCTTCTTCTTTTAGGCGCTCGTCAGCTCTCTGTTAAATTCAGGCTTGGGGAAGTCATATTCTTCTCATTTTTTCGACATTCGTCAGATTCAGGTATCTTTTTCATATTTGTGTTCATTTTTCTTTTCATTTTTTGGATGGTTTGGATTGGATGGTTTGGATGGTTTCCAGGTTTAGATTGTTTAGATGGTTTGGATTGTTTTGTTTTTTTCTTTTTTTGGATGGTTTGAGTTGTTTGGATCTTCTTTTTCTTTTTCTTTCATGCGCTCGTCAGCTCTCTGTCAAATTCGGCCTTGGGGTAAGTCGTATTCTTCTCATTTTTTCAACATTCGTCATATTCAGGTATTTGCCATCTCTATTTTTCATTTTCTTTTCATATTTTTTTCCTTTTTTAAATGGTTTGGATAGTTTCGAGGTTTGGATTTTTTGGATGATTTGGATGGTTTTGTTTTTTATTTTTTTGGATGGTTTGAATGGTTTGGATCTTCTTCTTGTTCTTCTTCTTTCAGGTGCTCGTCAGCTCTCTGTCAAATTTGGGCTTGGGAAAGTTGTATTCTTCTCATTTTTTCGACATTCGTCAGATTTAGGTATTTGTCATATCTATTTTTCATATTTGTTTTCTTTTTTTTTTTTCCCATCTTTTGGATGGTTTGGATGGTTTCTAGGTTTGAATTTTTAGGTTGGTTTGGATGGTTTTGTTTTTTCTTGTTTTGGATGGTTTGAATGGTTCGGATCTTCTCCTTCTTCTTCTTCTTCTTCTTCTTTCAGGCGCTCGTTAGCTCTCTGTCAAATTTGGCCTTGGGGAAGTCGCATTCTTCTGACTTTTTCCACATTCGTCAGATTTAGGTATTTGCCATCTCTATTTTTCATATTTGTTTTCAATTTTTGGATGCTTTGGATGGTTTAGATTGGATGGTTTGGATGGTTGCCAGGTTTGAATTTTTTAAATGGTTTGGATGGTTTTGTTTTTTCTTTTTTTTTAATGGTTTGAATTGTTTGGATTTTTCGTTCTTCTACTTTTTCAGGCGCTCGTCAGCTCTCTGTAAAATTCGGCCTTGGGTAAGTCGTATTCTTCTCATTTTTTCGACATTCGTCAAATTCAGGTATTTGTCATCTCTATTTTTCATATTTGTTTGTTTTTTTTTTTTTTCATTTTTTGGATGGTTTGGATAGTTTCTAGGTTTGGATTTTTTAGACGGGTTGGTTGGTTTTGTTTTTTCTTTTTTTGGATGGTTTGAATGGTTTTGATCTTCTTCTTCTTCTTTTAGGCGCTCGTCAGCTCTCTGTTAAATTCAGCCTTGGGGAAGTCATATTTTTCTCATTTTTTCGACATTCGTCAGATTCAGGTATCTTTTTCAAATTTGTTTTCATTTTTCTTTTCATTTTTTGGATGGTTTGGATTGGATGGTTTGGATGGTTTCCAGGTTTAGATTGTTTAGATGGTTTGGATTGTTTTGTTTTTTTCTTTTTTTGGATGGTTTGAATTGTTTGGATCTTCTTTTTCTTTTTCTTTCAGGCGCTCGTCAGCTCTCTGTCAAATTCGGCCTTGGGGTAAGTCGTATTCTTCTCATTTTTTCAATATTCGTCATATTCAGGTATTTGCCATCTCTATTTTTCATTTTCTTTTCATATTTTTTTTCCTTTTTTAGATCGTTTGGATGGTTTGGATTAGATGGTTTGGATAGTTTCTAGGTTTGGATTTTTTGGATGATTTGGATGGTTTTGTTTTTTATTTTTTTGGATGGTTTGAATGGTTTGGATCTTCTTCTTGTTCTTCTTCTTGCAGGTGCTCGTCAGCTCTCTGTCAAATTTGGGCTTAGGTAAGTTGTATTCTTCTCATTTTTTCGACATTCGTCAGATTTAGGTATTTGCCATCTCTAATTTTCATATTTGTTTTCTCTTTTTTTTTTTTTTTTTTTTTTTTTTTTTTTCATTTTTTGGATGGTTTGGATGGTTTCTAGGTTTGGTTTTTTGGATGATTTGGATGGTTTTGTTTTTTATTTTTTTGAATGGTTTGAATTGTTTGGATCTTCTTCTTCTTCTTCTTCTTCTTTCAGGCGCTCGTCAGCTCTCTGTCAAATTCAGGCTTGGGAAAGTTGTATTCTCATTTTTTCGACATTCGTCATATTTAGGTATTTGCCATCTCTAATTTTCATATTTGTTTTCTTTTTTTTTATTTTTTATTTTTTGGATGGTTTGGATGGTTTTTAGGTTTGGATTTTCTGGATGGTTTGGATGGTTTTGTTTTTTCTTTTTTTGGATGGTGTGAATGGTTTGGATCTTCTTCTTCTTCTTCTTTCAGGCGCCTGTCAGCTCTCTGTCAAATTCGGCCTTGGGGAAGTCGCATTCTTCTGACTTTTTCGACATTCGTCAGATTTAGGTATTTGCCATCTCTATTTTTTATATTTGTTTTCATTTTTTTTTTCATTTTTTGGATGGTTTGGATGGTTTCCGGGTTTGGATTTTTTTGATGGTTTGGATGGTTTTGTTTTTTTCTTTTTTTTTTGGATGGTTTGAATGGTTTGAATTTCCCCTCTTCTTCTTCTTCTTTTTCAGGCGCTCATCAGCTCTCTGTCAAATTCGGCCTTGGGTAAGTCGTATTCTTCTCATTTTTTCGACATTCGTCAGATTTAGGTATTTGCCATCTCTATTTTTCATATTTGTTTTCAATTTTTGGATGCTTTGGATGGTTTGGATGGTTGCCAGGTTTGGATTTTTTAGATGGTTTGGATGGTTTTGTTTTTTTCTTTTTTTGAATGGTTTGAATTGTTTGGATATTCCCTTCTTCTTCTTCTTTTTCAGGCGCTCGTCAGCTCTCTGTAAAATTCAGCCTTGGGTAAGTCGTATTCTTCTCATTTTTTCGACATTTGTCAGATTCAGGTATTTGTCATCTCTATTTTTCATATTTGTTTTTTTTTTTTTTTTTTTTCATTTTTTTTGATGTTTGGATGGTTTCTAGGTTTGGATTTTTTGGATGGTTTGGATGGTTTTTTTTTTTCTTTTTTTTTTGGATGGTTTAATTTGTTTTGATCTTCTTCTTCTTCTTTTAGGCGCTCGTCAGCTCTCTGTCAAATTCAGCCTTGGGGAAGTCGTATTCTTCTCATTTTTTCAACATTCGTCAGATTCAGGTATTTTTTCCATATTTGTTTTCATTTTTTTGTTCATTTTTTGAATGGTTTGGATTGGATGATTTGGATGGTTTCCAGGTTTGAATTTTTTGGATGGTTTGGTTGGTTTTGTTTTTTTCTTTTTTTGGATGGTTTGGATCTTCTTCTTTTTCTTCTTCTTTCAGGCGCTCGTCAACTCTCTGTCAGATTGAGCTCAGAATTTCACGGGTGTCGGGCTTTAATGAGCTTTTGATCCGGTTGAGATTGGAAGATTCATGCTTTTTAATTCTGCAAATGTGGAAGTGAAATAGTTTTGTTGTTCGATCTTATGGAAAATGAGTGTGGTTATTGGCTTGGGGTGTTTGTAGTTGGATTCAGCATAAAACATGGAAGGAAATGATAGAGGATGATTTGGAGGTGAAAAGGGTTGAAAAAGCAGGAGCCAAGTTCACTCAGAGTGGAAGCCCAGGGTCGTGTCATTGACGGGAGCCTTCATTTTCGTGCTGGTGCGATGAAGATGTGAAATGTCCGTTGGATCATCACTTGGGAATTGCAGATGCAAGCGTAGTGGAAGATTCTGATTTTGAATTGCCTTTGCTTCAAGAGGGTGAGATAGAACGTAGAAATTTAGATACGCGGAGATATCACATTACTAAATTGCGGGACATAAGTGTGCATTCGAATGATGGAGATAGCATGGATGGCAGTTCTATCCATGTTGGGAGAAATGAAAATGAGAAGTATGAGCCTTTCGATATTGAAAATGTGTCTGCAAAGGAGATAAATGTTGTAGATACCCCATTTCTTCTCATAATCACAAACCATTGCCAAGGAATTTGAACCCTATTTCTGTTGCCGATGTGTTGAAGACACAATCTTTCATTCTTGTATGGTACACTTTCAGCCTCTTTGTAACATTGTAGGTTCCTTATCAATCAATCATCACATATCTAAATGTTATTCAAGATTTGATACCAAAATTATTCACTTATTCATCTAAATTTTGTAATGGTAATATGGTTTGAGTAGGTACAACAAGAGTTTGTTAGGAAATGATTTGGGGAAGTTTCCAGCTCCCCTGTTGATGAATACCGTCCATTTTGCAATGCAAGCTATGTTATCGAAATCAATCACATGGTATTGGTCTAACCGTTTCCAACCTAATGTTGCTATGTCATGGACAGATTACTTTACGAGGGGTAAACTCATTCCTTTTGATCCTTGTCTTTACTTCGTTTTCATTATATCAATTTGGTATCGCAATTTTAATAAGTTATTCTATTGTTTTTTACTAGCAAAGCTAGTCTTTACATCCTTACCTTATGTTTCAATACTGATTGGTTTGGAAATTTGTACTAATGTACAGTTGTTTGTTGAATTAGACTTCCAGTTTATGGCATTTGGTCTTATTCGTTCATCATTTATTAGCATTCCTTGCGAAAATGTTGTTCTCCTATTACTTCAGTTACTGCAACTGGGTCTGTTTATATATATTAATTTTTTGATTAACCTATCTATCGACTAATGATATAGATGGACTTTGCCTTTCACAGTTGTACCAACTGCCCTTGGGACAGCGATGGATATTAATTTGAGCAATGCATCTCTAGTTT